>OMLP01039665.1:0-12389 GCA_900302685.1 Spondyliosoma cantharus | reverse complement strand
GCATTTTTTTTTTTTTCGTCCGTCTCTGGTTCCCAGGTAATGCTGTGAAGGACAAATGCATTTAGAGGGAGAGAGGGGGAGAGAGAGAGAGAGAGAGACAGAGAGAGGGAGAGAAACATCCACTGTGCGAAATCTAAGGTGGAAAAGGAATCCGGGACGTAAGGGGTTAAGGCGCACAAACAATAACATTTCAGGAGCAGATGTCCTTGAGGCAAAACCAAGGACAAGGCAATTGCTAATCTTGTATTCCCAGCATGATCAAATCACCAGGCAACAGATATAAATAAAAGGACAGGAAATGAGGAATTCACATTCAAGGGTGTCAGCGGCGAAATGAAGATTCATGGTGAAGAGCCGCGGTGAAGGCGGCAAAAATTAACTGCAAATAAAAGGGACAGACGGCCTCCAAAGTCCGGCGTGTAAAGTAGGGGTTCTGTCGGGAGAGAAAAAACGCACACATGCTTAGATGGGGTCTGGTCGACGGGAGAGGCTGGGGCTGAGGAGAATGGGCTGCACTTTGTCATGGAGACAGGTGCTTTTATTTGACACCCAATAGGCTGCGCCCCTGACTGGGTATTCTAAAAATATGAGTCTGCGCATGATCATCAGACTGTCTCGTTTTCCATTCATTTCACACCATCATTTGTTACCGCAAACACACAGAAACCCCTTTGACTTTGTCTGCCGGTGTGGAATGCTAAAAAAACGAAATAGAAGAAATGTGCCGCGCAGGAGCCGCTTTAAACCGCAGTAAATGTTAATGCAGCTCCATATGCACAGGTCAGCCGGTAATAAAATTAAATTGGCTCCTGAAAAATACTCAGGGAAGTGTATTCCTACGCTGCTGATGGTGGGGAAACTTTCCTGCTTCTTTTGGTATATATAATTTTCACTGCATTAAGAGATTTCCTTGCAGTGGATCCAGCAGTGTTGGTGCATGTCTAATTCACAGATAAACGTGCAAAGAGAATGATTTCAAGGCATCAGATGCATTACTCCTCCTTCATACAGAAGATATCTTAAGAGTAATCATTGCAGAGACTCAAAGGATAATAATGTCATTTTAGAACAAAAATCATTACCATCATTCCGTATAAATACATATTTTATGCACTTTAGCATAGAACAGACACATTTTGAAATTAAAAGCTCTATCTGCATTTTCAGTTAAAGGGTAACTCCACCAATTTGAAACATTAAAGTGTGTGTTACAGGTCTCGGGGAGTACTACCAGTACAAGTGCTGTAGTATAAAGCTTGCTGTGGCTCCAGAGGAAGCTGCATGTGATCTGATAAACTGCCTCCAGTGATGTCACTCAGTGGCTAAGTTGCATTGTGGGTGATGTAGGCGACCCCTTCTCGAAAAGCAGTCCGCCGGTCTAACATTGCGCCCCCGTGACACTGTTGGACTGGATTGGTTGGATCGTGAAAACAAATGAATTTTTCTTTCGTATTCCACGTATGCATTCTTCCGTTTCAAAGCCCGGCGCCTACATGACCCACAGTGCAGCTTCACCTTTGAGTGACATCACTGGAGGCAATTTATTAGATCACACGCAGCTTCCACTACTACTACTACTTTTCTCACATATGTAGCAGTACTCCCCAAAACCTCTCAATGCACTATAATGTGTGAAAATTGGTAGAGTTACTCTTTTACGCTTTTTCTAATTGGTCCATGCCAGCTAGCTGTATTAACTAGCAGGAAGGACATGATGTTGTGGCAAGCAACACCGGAGCTGTTAAATGTTAAAATCTTTGCTGCATGAGTCAGATAGTCTCCACAGTGTGTTGCAACAGACGGACTCAGGTAGCTGCTAATGCTCTGCAGAATCCACAGTACGTGTGTAGTGAACCTGACCTGTAAATTTGCATGGCCCGACCTAAAAAAATGGAAACTAGGGTTGTTGGAGCAGTTTTAGTCAGATTTCAGGCTAGCAGCTGACATGTGAATATGTGCTTCAGCATTTAACTGGTAGCTAGTCATCTACAGGTCTACCCAGTGCAGTGAAGTATAACTGAAAGGTATGCAAATATTATGCTTTTTACCCAGCGCGCTTTACAATTTAATTCCCATTCACCCATTCGCACGCGCACTTACACAACACTGACAGCGAGCTACCATGCGGTGGCCAATGGGAGCAACTTGTACAGCTTCTTAAATAATACTCTTACTCTTGTGATCAAAAACATTTATCTGTGGCTCAATTGATGAGGCAGTTCTGTGAATAGTATCAATTCAGTCTAAAGTAAACATATTCTGATTAGCCACACCCATTTTTGGATGTAAGTACCACCCATTTCCAATTTAAGCCCCGCCCAGTATGAATCCGGATCCAGATCATTTAGTTACAGTCGCAGATAATCGCGTACGCGCTCATCCCTACCTCTGAGAAACAAAGATCAATCAACAGTACATTCTCCATACTCTGAGTGAACACGGTATTGATCTACCTGTTTCTGCTCCTCTCCCAGTCCGTCCCACATGGAGGCTACTATCTTGGATACGTCTCCGAAGGTGGCGTTGGGATTCTGTCCTTTAATGGCTGCCTGGGTGTCTCTGAAGAACAAGGCGTAGGCTGAAACGGGCTTTGTGGGCTCGTTGGGGTCCTTCTTCTTCTTCTTCTTCTGGGGTTTGGGCTTGGGCTTCATCATCTCTGAAGACGGCCGCTTCTCGCCCGTGATCTGGAAGACCATCAAAAACACACCAAAAACAAAACGGCTTATTGACACCGCAGACAACAGGAGTGAACAATTTCATCTCTGACGAATGTTCAAAACATTGGGTCCAGGTGAAGCATGCAAACTTCATTAAATCCATAATTCAAAACTAGCACGTTCAGTGTTTGGATATTGCAGCAATGTTTCACCGACGGCGACACTTTGACACAGAGGGGTGGTTGACAGCGTTTTTGTCTGCCTTTACTTTGTCAAAAAATAACATCTGTTAGTTGAATTTATCAAAACCCTTTCGAATCTTTATTTTTCAGTTGTTCAGCAAGTCATAAATTCTGACTTTTCATGCGCCGGGTGAAAGGAATTTTAAATCGCCTGCTGTATCGGCTCTGGCTTTGATGTGGTCTCAGAATGAATTGGGGAGAGCAAATGGAATTACTTACTGATAGGAGAGGTGGTAATCATTTTTATTCACACACACACACACATACACACACACACACAGTGAGCAGCACAGCAGAGGTGCATAGGCAGGGAAATACATTTTCTTTGACTAAAGAATCCCCCTTCTTGTTGTACTGTATCAGCGCGAGCTCGCGTTTAAACACGTGATGAATCTGAAACACTGTGCCGGTGATGGCAGATTCAATTATACACTCGTTCACGTTCCCCTGACAGAAACGGAGCAGATCCACAGAGACGTTGGGTTTGGCGGCCAATTTATGAAAGCAGTTTTGCACATTTACATAAACCAAATGAATGTAAACAAGTTTCCTGCTCTTCTCGTGTAAATGATCGAGTGATTGAAATGAAGGAGTGGACTGCATAGAACTCCAGTGACAAAACAACACTTCTGTGTTGTTCATGATCGGCTCATTAAATCAATCCTTCACATCTGAAAATAAATTAGTTCGCTTCACTTTTGCATGCAACAGTACGTATGAACAACAAGAGAATATGAATAATATACAACACAGTCGCCAGAATAAAAGGCATTGTTAATTGCTGCAAACCATTGAAATGTTGCATTTGTAAATTTTATAGGTATCATATCAAAACATTTTACTTTACGTGACATGTCATATGATGTTCAGATTATGATGTATATGAGCTTACTTACTGTCAGTGTTTGGGTTTTTGGTTTAATTTCCTGTTTTACTTTGTAATTTTCATCCTCATGAGTCACGTTGTTTGCTACTTCCTGTCTTGTTTTGACTTTCCCTCCCTTGTGATTGCGCTTGATTGAGTATCACCTGTCCCTGATTAGCCTCCTGTGTATTTAGCCCACGTGTTTTCCCTCTTTCAGTTGGTTCATTGGTACGTGCACCGTCTGTTCCTTTTGTTTCACCTAAGTTCTCGGCGCTAAATTCGACTTTCGGAAGTTCTGTATTTCCTTGGTTCTTGTTTTTTTTCCCTCTGCCTGTTTTCCTAGTTTTTGGCCACCTGCCTGTTTTTCTTAATTCTTTTTATCAGCTTTTCATTTGAGTTTGCTTTTCCTGTCTGCAGCCTGCATTTTGGGCCCTTTCTGCTACAATGTAACACTTTCGTGTCAGGATGTCGAGGGGATGGCGGTGGCTGTCGCCCAGCCAGAGACCACTGTTCAAGACGGCATTTCGAACATTTGCAAACATGAAACCTAGGAAGGTTTTTTAACAACAAGTCAGCCATGTTAGGGGCAAAAAAACTAGACTATAACTATAAAAAAAGACTATAACTATAATCTTGGGACAATCCCTAGCCGTGTTTGTAGCGACCAAAACAGGTATTTTAAGCAAAAACATGACCATTTCCAAACCCTTATCAAATGGTTGTATTTCCTAGACCTAACCAGCCGTTAGGCACAGCACTGTCACAACATAAACCTGAAATTTAAAGTTTCAACATAAACATACACTACCAACATTTAGTCTGGTGGCTGGGTTGCAATCTATCAAAATCACTTCAGGGAAAAGGATTTCATGCGATGTCTCGTGTTTGCCCTCAATGTTACAAACATGCCTCAGTGGCGATGGATTGCCAGCTATTTGCAACTGTGTAATTTGAAGGGCAAAATTATCCGTCACAAAAAAGGACTGAGGGAAGATTTTGGAAATGTGCTGCTCAGAGAAAATAATTTAAAAAACACTTACATTCAAAATATATATTCAAATGTGACACCGCACTCCAACACATCATTACATGCACCACAATTTTTAATTTTAAATTTAATTTTTTTTTTTTTAATGGCATCAGCTCCCCTCAACGGCAACATTTTGCAACCATGTGAGTTTTCCAGCCAGCCAAATAAAAAAGCACAAGCATGGCCACCCTCTGAATTCCTGTTTAAACTCAACACTACAGTCAGCATGCGAGCCATCTCTCTGAGAAGCACTGCCAAGCCCCTCGCCTCCTACTCCACTACTACAAGCCAGAGAAGCGTTTGCCGCATCAGTACCTTCGAATGAGGATCAGTCTCCTCCTCCTGATTGGAGCTCGAGGGGGAAGGTGTGGCCGATTTACTTCCAGGAGGTGAGGGGGAACCATGAGGCAGTGCACTCCGGCTGACCTGAGGGTTTAGCTGGGTCAGTGCGCTCATGGGGTTGGGCAGTATCGAAGGTGAGCTGTTTATCAGGGGGTGGTTACGGGCGGGGTCATAATGAGAGCCGTCGGGGTGCTGGTGATGGTGTTGCTGTTGGTGGTGGTGCAAAGCCATCTCCTGCATCTGGGGTGAGAGAAGAACACCAGCTTTACTATCTGCTCCTCTACTCACAGTAAAGATCAACGTTTGCCAATTAGCCAAATATGCAAAGACGTAGAGGTGTAGATGACATTTTTTTTTTTTACAAATTTGAGGAAGATATTCATGTGTGTTGGACCATTGAGATATGATTTTAAAGAGGGAAAGAGGTCTGCTGGAAGAAACAAGACAGACAAAAAAAGAAGCCCTCTTCAAGGTCTCACTTGTAAACTGAGGCTGGTGGTTAGAAAGCTTCACTTTTCTCTTTCAACTGTCTTTTCTTAGGACAGAAACAGGCACTATTTTCAGACTTGTAGGTTTGTGGCCAAGTTTATCTTATTTTTTTATTACCTATTTTGGTAAATGGCATTTATACAGGAGGACATTTTAAATACTAGAAGCAAATATCTCACAGAAAAAACAAAAAAATACAAAACCTCACAACCCAAATCAGCCAAAACAGCTCACTCAAGCACTAAGGAACACATTTACATTGCTCCCTAAAGGTAAATACCATTCACTCTTAACTAACCGGACCAGAAAAACATGAATGCAGCACCTATTCTGAAAGCTCATCGGGCTTTTGGGCTCATTGCTGGCTGCCATCTTTGTCATTTACCGAAGCCTTGAAAAAAGAGGCTGCGTTTGAAACCGTATACTTTTTCTTTTCACTTGTAGTACGTACTGCAGCTCCCCTTAGAAAATAAGTACTGTTGCATCCATCGTGCATATAATTGGGAATGCTGCTACAAGTCAAAAGAAAAATATGCAATTTGGAGCGCAGCTTCAATGAGCACTCATCTGTCTGTGCTCCTTCGGCGGCTCAGTCGATGTGATGTATCTGCTGCTGCACAGAGGATTGTGGGTCAGGACAGTCAGAAAAACAAGATGGCTTGCATACTGCAAAGTGGGACCAGATGCAGTAGGATGTCTTGGTATTGTTTTTTTTGCTCAGCGGGACATAAAGAATCTTTGTCTGGTACACTAAATAATACTGTAGGACAGGTATGGGAAGGATTTTCAATGAGGTGGAGCTGGATGGAGCCCGAGAAGAGCTGCAGTCAACACGGCTCCCTGTGATTGGCTCAGACGGCCGACAATCAAGCAAATATAACCCAAAGAGACTTTTTCATGGTTGTGAGTTTTAAATTCACCATCAGGAAAAGAGTAAAATAATGCTACTGATTGCTTAAAGCACTTAGAATCAATATTTACCTCCGCCATTCTACTGAACATCATTCTAGGTAAGCGATACATCAGATGACTACTTGTATGTAAAGGGGCTGTTTGTGGTGATGAGGCCACTAACAGGGTTCCTCTCGGCTCCACCAAGCAGTCTAACATCTAACAGCTCATTATTTTTGTTTATTGCAGCCCACGTCTGTGCTGGTTCTCTCACAATGCTTTAAAATTCAATAAGGATTTTTATTTTTTTCCCCCCATACAAGCCCGAGCCGTTTTGAGACATTAGGGAAGCTTTACCTCAAGCCACATTTCGAGCTGTTTCACACACAGGCCCGTTATCACTCAACTCAAAATGATATAATATTTCAAGGGGGCTCTCTGTTACAGTTAAAGGTACAATCCATAATTTCTATTGACTGCTGTTTCTAGGAAGTGCAACAACAAGTGCACCCCCTCTGGGGTCCTTGGAACACTGTGGCCTGCTGGTGGTTGCTGGGGGGAAGACTTCAGTTCCTGCTTTTGAAAGTTCAATTTTAAGATATCTCAGTACATGGCAAAGCAATCGCTGCGTCAATGGCGTTGGTCAACAACCCTATCAACCCTGTCCTGCAGATATATTATCCTGACTGCATTCAATGAAAAAGTGACTTCCTGCCATGTAAAATAGCACTTTTGTCAAATAGAAATAGAAACAGGAGCTACACTCGCTGCTGGAGAATGACCCCAACATGCAGAACCACTTCAGAGTGATTACAGAATCAGACTCACACGGAGTTCTGCTCTTAGCAGTCCTCAAAGATGTTCAATAATAACTACATCAAAAGCTTTTCTTCAAGATTCATCAGGACAGAACACGAGCGCGCTCCAAAGGATGCTTTTAATGCGGGCGTAAATGGGAATGTTGGCCAATTTACAGATCAGAAAGTGATGAACTAGCATTTGTTAGCTCTTTGAAACATTTATGAGTTAAATAATACATTACACATTAGTGAAGTGCTAAAAAGATCAAATTGAAAAGGCCCAAGCATATGAGGTCTTGATAAACACGAGTGGAGGTTCAGGGATGAAGGCTCTCTAATCATAATTGGTCCCAGTAGATTGCTGGAATAAAAATGCACAGCAAAGTAATGTTGTACGCAGGCGCCGCCCCGCTTTGAAAACTCATAATATTCACACGACATTAGATTCTGTGTTTGCCTCAGCAGCTGCTCACAAAAGGCAGCCATGAACAAAGACATTCCTTTTGCATTTCAAATAACCGAGCTCTAACCTCCCTCCCCCCCCCACCCCATCCACGGCAATCTCCAACTTCCAATCATAATTCAAAACACCATCACTACACTTCTTAAAACATGAGGAAATAGCTTCAGCAAAATAAGTAGCAAGACAGGAAAGAAGGGAGAGGAAGAAAGGGGGGAAAGTGAGGGAAATAGAAATCCATTAATTTTCCATTTTCCATGGACTTGCTCTTTAAGGGTCCTCACAAACCAAGAAGCATTGAAAAACCAATTAATCAAACATGAATGGGCTATCATAGCCATAGCAGACGCGTTGCCATGGCAACAGCCTCCAGGCAAAATTGTCACCCCTTTAATCTGAACCTCGCCATGTTTAATATAAACAAGAAGGAGACATGCAGAGCAAAAGAGCTCACCCGGGAGAAAGGCAGCGTGGCTGCACGAGTGCTGCGAGTCGGGTCACTGAGGCTTCACAGTTGTATATGAATCTACATTACAGCTCTGATTTTATGGGATTAATTCAAGAGAGATTCTTTTTTTGTAAAAATTGGGACAATAATATAATTCGACTCATTCTTGTGGAGGTAAAGATGGTGGAACCTATCTAAGCATGTTTGATTACAAATGTTTGACTACAAATGTGAATCGGATCCCGGATCTTTTAAGCACGAAATAAAAAAAAAGCATTCCCAGCTGTGTTTGTTTGGTGAATAAAAAAGGCATTTCAAGTTCAAAACATGATCCTTTCCAAACCCTAATCAATTGTTTTTTTTTGTTTCTAAACCTGTGCAGCGTAGCGTGGTCACAACATAAAATTGAAAACATAGCATAAAGAAACGTAACTTTTTGACATATACATGATTTGCAGAGACATAGACTGCATACATTTATTTAGGTTTGCAATAAATATAAATCCAACTTATTGTTCTGGAGGTAGACGGTGGAACCAAAGCTTGTTTGACTAACAAATACGGGTCAAGTGACATTCCTTGGAAAATAGGAAAATATTATTTCTTGATCTTGTTTCGAATCAGGCGCCCATTACATCTGCCATTATTTATAATCACTCTCGTTTTTTGAGCCATCAACTCAAATTTTCATGAGAGCTGAGTGTTCGGTCCCGACTGACGAAGCAGAAAACGCAGACACAAAAATGATCTCTTGCGTTTCTTCGTAAGTACGACAGTGTGCTTTACCTTGCAGCGGGTGCTAAAAGCGGCTATGCGCGGCGGTAACGCTAGACTCGAGCTCATTACGGAAAACCTTCCCACTGCGATAATCTACTCCTAACAGTCACTCCTGTGTCGTTTCTTTCAGATGTCTCTGAGTCCTCTTAGTTTGCTGCCTTCACCTGTGTCAGACGGAAAAAGAGCAAGAAGTTATCACATAGCGCCATCAAGCCTGAGCCAAATAAAGCAGGTGGCAGACGGCTGTACAAATATTATGAAAGAATCTGACAAAGGTTGCCGGTTGCCATAGGTACTGTATGCTAATTCTTAATGGTGTCATCCGAATAGCTGGCCACAAGAGGGAGGGGTGGCGGTGGGTAACAGGATTGGATCGGTCACTGCTCTCTGCCTTTTAGCATGTAACACACACTGACTGCTCGTGGACTCCTGACAGAGATGACAGTCCTACAGTAACATACATACAACATGAAAAAAAGAGCTGATGGGTGGTTGTAGGTTTTTGCTGTAGCATCTTCTAACGCTGCGCTCCACCGTTCTGGTGCCTCTGCTGCGTTTTGTGGTAAACCAATAACTACCAACTCGAGCACTGCAGTGGCCTAAATTTATATATTTAGATTATTTATGAAGTTGGATTCCGAGTTCTCTTGGGCATTGTCGTAGCTGTGCTTAACCTCCAGCAATTTAGTTGTTTGTTTGTAAGGCCCCCGGGGGATCAGAGTCCCTCATAAACACAAGAGGCAAAGTAAGAGGGAAGGAAAAGAGAAGCGAGGACAGAGAGGGGAACACAGCGAGAGAGAAAAACACACTAGGAAAGACCACATGACCTAAGCCTGTCTACAAAGTTAGCGAGTGGGGGGACAGTTAGATATTGCTTTTTTTTTTCGGTGATGAGCAGCCGGGGCAGACTTTAAACTGTGATGTAAAGCCAGGAAACTCGGTGCGAACGAGCTCCTCTGCCATCGTTACGCCTGTCGTGTTTGTATTCACATCTTGTACATCATAGTCAAATGGGAGTCAAATAACAAAGGCTTTCCAATTATGTGTAGCACATTGTGTGCGAGATGGAATATCACAAAGCCATTGTTCCCCTGCTCCTGCTGACCTTACCTTTGAAATGGTTTCACGGCCGCTCCAATTGCCTGCACCATTTGATTTAGCTAAGGGGATTTGACCACCAGCACAGAGATGAGAGAAGGGGAGAGGAGAAAGCCCTCCACGGCTGCAAGGAGACTGAGGAGAGAGTAAAACAGCTAACCTTGCGCCGTCCTTATGACAACTATAGCGGAGTGGCATCTGTTTTGTCATTTAAATCAGTGGGGGTGATTGCCGCGCAAGATTTTTATTGCCCTGGCATAATAATACACTCGACGCTGGAGAATCGATAAATGTTGTGGTCATGTTTCAACTTATTATCACCATCGAAAAAAAATAGCCATGCAAATATTTCCCCATGAAGCTTTTAATTAAGTGCCTTCTGCAAAGCTGAGTCAATTCACTTCAAATACACTTACTTCAAAATGCAAATGAGATGTCTTTGCTAATGATAGATTATTTTGCCCCACAATGTTCTATGAGCCCAGAAACAGCTTTATTTCTGAAGGGATGTTCTTGTAAACTTCTGTAGAGAATTGATAGAAAACTATGGAGTTAGAATCATGCCAAAACCTCACACACGCACAAAACGTGTTTTACTCACGGCCAACGATTCACAAACAAACTCAGTGTGGTTTGCAAATGCTGTTACTGTGATGATACATGACAGTTCACGGGGCTGTGCTGCCTCCTCCAATATGATGGTGACGTCGACGTACGGTCCAGCGCTCAATGAGGCGTCTATGTATATATGTCTATGGAAAATCCTGTTGCGGCCTTGAATGAAATAGAAAAATAAAAAATAAAAATTTGGGGGTAAAAAAAATAATTCTGCCGGCCTTAAATTGACTCAACAGTGCCACCTACTGTTGTGGAGTGTAAGTTACAGGACATTTGTTAGAAAGTTTACTGGCATTTGTTCGTGGATCTGAAAGCATTTGTGTGTGGATCAGCAAGGCGGAAAATTAGTGCCAAAAGTCACGTGACAGTGGTAAGATTGTGCCAAAAGTCAAAGTACTTTTTTAGTAGATTTTTTTTGTGCTTGAAAGATTTTAGTTTGTACTTGAAGGATTTTTTTTTGTACTTGAAAGATTTTAGTTTGTACTTGAAGGATATTTTTTGTACTTGAAGAAATATGTTTCTTTGTATGTGTAAAACATGCTGTATTTGTTTCTGAAGCATGATGTATTTGTTTGATAGGTACATTTGTTATTTGCAAAACAAAATGCATTAGTTTGTGAAGGATGTTTTGTATTTGCAAACCACACTGAGTTTGTTTGTGAATCGTTGGGCATGAGTAAAACACGTTTTGTGAGGTTTTGGCATGATTCTAACTCCATAGAAAACATCTTCACTTGAAACGTCACAAACTGGTGATGGTTCGTGCACGGCCCAGGACAGGAGGGCTCTACAGTGGGTGATTAAAACCGCACAGAACATCATCAGTACCCGTCTCTCGAGCATCAGCGATATGGGTGAAGTGGGATGTTTGCACAGATCCCAAAGGATACTAACAGACAGCAACCATCCCAGCCACAGTCCATTCGCCCTGCTGCTGTCTGCCAAGCGATACAGAAGTATCCACTTCTATCAGTATCAGTTTGCTCTATTGTTGTTACTCGTCCTCCACAGACAAAGAAATGGAGAGCAATAATATTCAAGCTAATCATTTTGTAATTGTCTGTCCTTGAATCTCCAATATTTGGGGGGTAAGACACCCAGAACTGTGCTTTGGTTTCTAATTCCTCTCTATTTTTGAGATCTCAAGGTGCGTGGCACCTATTGTAGCAGGAACTACCAAAGAAGCAGTGTTTTAGTGCCCTCCCAGGTGTTTATAGGTCTGTCTGTCTGTCTGTGGACAAATGTTGTCAACACAACAGAATCAGAAGTGCAGGATGCAGCCAGGAAACTTTACAGTCGTGTAGTCGAGTTTGGTCCAACCCATTACTGCTGAGCACCCAGGCAATAATGTAGTAACGACTAGAGGAGTCATGGGTCGGAACGGGAACATGTTCCCATCACGAGACGGTCTCCAGTTAATTTTCATGATTTATTATGTAATCATCCTCTTATATAATTTCGGTAAAGGGATTACAAATATCATTTTGCGGCACAATCCAGGTTGTAAAATGCTAATTATATCAATCTCGAATGCAGAAACATTGCCTGCTGAACAGTCTCTAATCAGCGGCATCAGGCTGACAGACCCTCTCTCACCCCATCCCACCCTGCTTGAATATACAGTGATCAACGCCTCTGTGTGTCCTGAGACGTTCCTCTCCTCACCCTCCTC
>OMLP01039664.1:2500-13962 GCA_900302685.1 Spondyliosoma cantharus | reverse complement strand
AGAAGAGATATTGATCTTGTGACTTGTATGTGTTGTGTGTGTGTGTGTGTGTGTGTGTGTGTGTGTGTGTGTGTGTGTGTGTGTGTGTGTGTGTGTGCATCATTCCAGTTCGAGGTGGCAGCAATCAGTGGCTAACTCTGTGGAATGCACTTCTGCCGTCTCAAACAATCATTAATCTGTATTTACTCAGTGTAGCTCGGGGCACTCTGGCCGTGAGAAATCTTTCCCAAATCACCTCTCTACTCTTGCACATTTGTACGTTTGTGTGTCTTTGTGTGTGTGTGTGTGTGTGTGTGTGTGTGTGTGTGTGTGTGTGTGTGCAGATATGTGTGCAGTCAGACTGGTTTGTCAGAGAGGAATGGAAGTCTCAGCCGAAACTGACTCCGGTGCATGCACGTTTATGCACATGCTGTCCCCGTTCCTCATGCAAACACACACAACAGTGATTGAGTGAGCGGTCCCGTCTGCACTCAAAGCACTGCCTCTATCTCAGAAGGTTAAGGCTCTTATCACATACTGAGACTGTGTGTGTGTGTGTGTGTGTGTGTGTGTGCACATGCATTAGCGTGCTTGTATGTGTGTGTGTTTGTGTAACCCTGCGCACATGTGTGTGTGTATTTTTGAGAAAACACAGACTGCTCATGGGACAGCTCAGGCTGTGTGTTTTGGCTCTGTCAGGCAGACCATTACTATGGCGTCGAAGGTCAGGTGGTCCGACCAGAAGGCCCAGATATATTTGTGTGTTTGAATTAGGTATGCAGGCCTGATGAATGACCTCTCTGGGAAGTTAATGTGCACTTCCTTAGTTCCCAGTGGGTTTTGGGGGATTCTCAAGACACTTCCTAAGACCACTCTGTGTGTCTGAATGTTGAGATGGTGATGAGACAGGCCACCCTGGAAGGTCACGGCTTTTATATCTGCTCACCGTGGAATAAAGTATCCTTGAGCAGCACTGCGATCACTTACCTGTGTCAAAGAGGCGTCGAGCAGCTGAAGAAACTCTGAAGAAATGCATTCAAATATGAACACAGTCGTCCCTACCCAACTGCGCAGAATATGTCAGCTAAATGGTTAGCTTAGTATGCTTCTGCAAAACCACGGATGAAACTGTTGGTTGAACTTTTACTCTGCTGTCACAACATTGTGCTGATGCTCTGGTTAGGTTTGCCCACAGAAACTCACTTGGATAGGGTCAGGAAAAAAAAATCATGGTTTGACTTGGGAGATTTGAAAAGCAGCTGGGAGATTTAAAAAGCAGCATATCAGCAGTTAGCAGCGAAACCAAAATAGCACAATAGCAACCGAAAATGTCCACAAACTGGGGAAACAATGAGGTCTGGCAGTTCACTACTTTTAGAGCGGAGGACGAGATCAACCGCTAAACGATTGTGAGTGCAAGGTTATGTCATGTTACTGTTGAAAAGCATCTATTGTGATGTCAAGATGAATAAGGTTATACTAATGAAAGCATACCACACATCACTATTTCTACTACAACCAACTAAATCTATTACTAACACTCATAACAACACGAATAATACTACTAAAGCTATAAATAGGAGCTCTTCAGTCATTTTGAGACAATAGATAATGAAAGCTCTGTTTCTACTCAACACTATCAGATATCTGTCGCTGGCAAGTGGTCCAGGCATCTGTTCTTGCAGGTTACCTGAGGTCAACACGAGGCCTGACTGACCCACTATCTCTCAGTTCTTCTGTGCTCGCGGCCCTTTTCTTTTCCTCAGTGCCGCCTCTCCCGCTCCTTCAGCCTCTCTATCAGGTGTCGTCATTGCATTTTAGCAGACCGTTTTAATAATGCATGTGCAGAGGTCTCTGTTTCTCTCACTTTGTTTCTCCGTCTTTCAATCCAGGTCAACAACCATGTAAATCTAGGCTAACGGATTCCTCAGCGGTTCTGCGCAGAACTGGTCGTCACCCTTGGTTTTCTGCACGCAAACTTAATTGTGCAGCCACATCACCGACTTCGGCCTCACTCAGTCCCTTTAATCGGTTCGGTCTGAAATAAACTTTTCACATTTATGGTCCTGATGGTCTGACGAAACACTTGCCACTGTAGACCATTAAATCAATAGTTTGACATTTTGGGAAAGACCCTTATTAGCATTTTTGCCGAGAGTTGCTGCAGATGTGAAGATTAATAAATGTTCATGCCTGTACAGTAATTATGAAGCGACAGCCGGGAGCTGGTTATCTTATCTCATCACAAGCAACAGTACGCTTTGGGGGTGTTGTAAGAACCAGAATGAAAAGATGGATATCACTTCTGCACAGAGCTATGCTAACTGTTTCCAGCTAGTATGCGAAGCTGCTACGTTGTGACATTATACGATATGCTGTTCATATTTGCATGAGGCCAGTATTTTGTAGCGGGTAAATGCTGGTGGGTTTATTTACCTGACAGTTCAATCTGGTGTCAATCTAACTCTTTAAATAAAGGTTAAATTTCAATATAATGAAAGAAACTAAGTACTAAGGTTATCTATGAGCCCCTAAAGCTGCAGGTATATGATATAAATGGTGCGTTTAGTTTTGTCAGGACTTCTCAGCCCTTATTTGTGAACAAATTACAGCCAGTGAGGGTAAGTGAAATGCACCTGATTGATACATTTACTTTAATTACTTAATTGTGTCTTGTCTGTCAGGCTCACGGATCTAAATGACGTTTCCAGACTGATGTGCATTCAAACGGGCAGCAGAGGAAGTCGTTTTGGCGTAATGGCAACAAATGAGTGGGCTAACTGGCACTAATTACCCATTGTGCATGTATGTGTGTCAGAGTGTGCGAGTCTTTGACGCGCCAGCCAGAGACACCTACGATAACACAGCTGTGCTTGATTCCCCCGGGTCTGGGAGTGATTATTTTGGAGCTGAATGACTCCTTTTTTGCTTATTGCTCGTCTTTATTTTTTCATTTTTTGCTTTTGTCTTCGATTTTCAGCTCCACGTCTGCTCACATCCCACCCATTGTGCCTCTGCGCTCTCCTGTGTGGGACGGAGAAATGGAGAGACAGACGGAGGAGAATGGACGGACGTCACTGTCAGTCGGTGTAGGAGCTCTCAGACACTCACACACTTTCATTCAGCTCATCACAAACGCCCCGCTGTCTTCATCTGTCTGGGTGCCGTGCCGGTTAGCAGTGGGCGCGTGACGTTTTCAGGGGAGTAGGATTCCATTGTTTGCTTTTGACGCGCGCCCGCCCTCAGCCGCCTGTGTGTGTGCATTTGTGTGTTGACGTGGTTTCATGAGGGGACGTATTCGTATGTGTGGTTTTTGCACAGCAGAGAAGTGAAACCGGCGTAGCCCCAGAGACAGCACCGTCCTCTCTCTTTCAACCATACGAGATCGAAAGAGCTCCGTGTCACGTACCGCCGCCTCGCAGGCCTGCCGTTTCTGTCGATGCCTCATTTTGCAGTTTACACTCTGCTACCAAAAGCAGAATTTACAACCATCTCAGATTGAAGTTTATAGATTACGTGTTGACAGTGACATTTAGATGTTGCACATTAAGAACATTAGGCGCGTGAGGAATGCACTGCCGCCCGAAGGGGACAACCTGTTCGGGCAATAGACCGTCAGAGTGGCATTTCACAGCCATCTGCAGCTCTGGGTGCCAACATGCTCCCATGTTTTCGGCCATGTTGGGCATATTCTGTTGGTGATTGATGTAAACAAACCCCTGACACAAGGACAGGCCTCAGTGGAGCATGGGTTTAGCCTTTCGAGAGCAGCAGGAAGGACTTACAATGAAACCACTCAGGCTGCTTCCTTTCTGTGCAGAGGCACTGAAAAAGGAGGCACGGTGCCAGTTTCTTCTCCTCTAGCCCGAGGTGGGTTTTTTTTTATTTTTTTTATAGAGAACCGCTCAAGAGTTTGGGAACATACTGAGCAAATAGTTTGATGAGCTGCTGACTGACTGATTCATGACTTTGTTTGTCAAGGTGTTGCAAAAGCTGCTCAGGTGTTACATTAGCACATATTAAAAGCACACCGTGTTATTACCCCAATGTTTTGTCATATCCCCGACGCACGAACTTGCTGGACACACATTCTTTTTTTCCACATGCAGCGTGTTGTAAGAAATAAGGGAAAAGTCGCTGGTGCATGTGCACACACTCGAGTCATTGTGCTTGTGCACCTGAAAGCTGTGTTTATTTTCCTCCGCCGCTGCACATGCAAGCTCTGTTTTGTGCGTCGGTCCTGAGAGCCACTTCCTGAGGTTCTCTCCAAGCTTCCTGTCTGAGAAGTCAGAGGTTATCGGCCGACTCCGCCCCCTTTGCGAGCCACACAGGTCCATGCAGCTGTTTCCTCTGATGATTCTGGATCAGAAAGACACACGCTAGCTTGTCCTGGGATTTCAGGAAGGCCACAAAAAGCGCACAAAAAAGCTACCGTAAGAATAGTTCTGCAAAGTTTCCTTTCTCGCAGGGAGGATGCTTTTCTCTGTGTTTTTTTACAACAGTATGAGGTGTGGTCGTGATTTAAATTCGAGGACAGGAACCGCGCTGCATATGTGTGTGTGCTTGTGCGTGTGTGTTTTTTTTAGGGAACATCTGCTCCTCGTTGGCTTTGTTTTCCCCTCCTCTAACGTGGCCCACCCCTGTCGTGGGTGCTGGACTCCCTGGAAAAGAGAGGAGGACAGAGATGGAGCGAGGCCGAGACGCAGAAAGACAAACACTCCCGCAGCCATTTCAGTAGAGTGAATTTTATTTCATCGTAGAGATTAGCATCAGCTGATTTTCGCATGCTCCAGCTCTCCTTTTCCCACTTTCCTTATCCCCTCTTCACACTTTGTTTTCCCTCCTTCTCTTCTCGTCCTTCCCCCTCAGTGGTTCTCCCGTGCGTGGCCTCGCTCGCTCGCTCCATCCACCTCCCTCAAGGCAGCAGATGTTGGGTTTGGGTCCAGATGTTGTGTGTTTATCCCTCTCCAATCACATCTTCCTCTCATACAGTAAACATTTACAGAGGCGTCTCCTCTCCTCAGCTGCCATACCACTCGCAAACAGGCAGAGAAAAAAAGGCCGAGGTTGAGAAGAGATACATGCTGGAGGCACAATAGAGAGAAGTCCAGTGCCACCTACATATTCACATGCTTGTTGCTGAGACTGACAGCTGTTCCTGTTCTCTGTCTGCTAGACGAGCACACGGTACACAGGCGCGTACACTGACGCACATGAAAATAGACTCAGGTATGCACGCACTTCATAGTTTCTGTACTGGTTTGAGTCCAACATCGTCTACGCTGACAGTGTTGACTTAGCAACAAAGAGAGCGCTCTGCCACTCGCGTGCAGCCAGACTCAAAACAAAAGGAAGTCGTCAGATCACTCCAGAAATCACTCTCGGTTCAGTGAGGCACTGCTCACCCCGCTGCACTTTTCGGCTTTTCTGATCCCTGACCTCTCTGTCGTCTTCCACAGAGACGATCCTGGGAGGGATTCTTTTTTACCGATTCGTATTTTACATTCGGCTGAGATGTCATAATTCTTGTCCCCGCTGCTCTCTCACACGCAGCCACGAAGGGAAACGTCGGCTATTAATATTGAGCAACAACTCGAGCAGTGAGATGCCAATAACAAGGCCATAAATAATTCATTCTGCAGCTCACCTGGCTTGTTATGGCTTGGCAGTTTGAAGGAGCAGGCACAGAGACAAGAGTACATACCAGCACGCAAACATGCAGATTATTGCCCATGCACGCTCACGCAACTTTGAACAAACATTAATGCAATATGTGCGTGTGTGTTCATGTGCATTAACATCCATTAAATCTATAAGAACTGTGTATTTTGTATTGTTAAAAGCTTGGTTTACTCACTGCTGTGTGCACATACACGAGTCAACCGGACGTCCATTCGTTCGTGTGAGAAACTCTGATGCTAAATTCCCGCTTCCGTCTTTTAAATCCGGAATTTGCGTTGAGGACGGTGAGAAATTTCAACTTTGGGGCAGGTTTGCGCCACAGGAAGTTAGTATTGAAACAAATCTGCTAACTGGTTGATGAATATAACACAGCTCTATTTATACATGTTCTGTAACATACAGATTGCATGCATAAAAAGTAGTTCCTATGTCTGTATCTAACAAAATATTTAACAGAACCGGCTACACGCCCGTCGGGCCAGCCTGCTTATTTATTTGTCACCAAGTCTTATGAGTCTGTTTTTGCCTATATACAGAGAAAATTCAGGGGATCCAGGAATGAAATTTGTAAGAAGCATGGCATATCCTGTTCACATTATATGTTTATTAGCCACCTTTCACAACAGGAGGCTGACGGGATGGCGGTGGTGTTATTACAGGTGCCGACTGCAGTTCACAAACTGGATGTTTTAAATGACACTTGGGGATATTTACAGCCCTTTTTTCGTGGTGTCAAAACCACATATTTGAAGTGAAAAACAGGGATGTTAAGCCAAACCTTGATTTTTTTTCCTAACCATAACCATGTGGTTAACCTAACCAGACCGTTAGCAGAGCATTGTGAAACGAGCGAAATAGAAAATTCAACCTTAACAAATGTAAAGCTGCAACATAAAGGAAACTTTAACTGTGGTTTTGCAGAAACGCACTTTGCTTACGTCTTTTCTGCCGATTGGGTTGTGAAACATCTTGTCTCCCACGCCCATGTTGGCCTTTCCATCCTTCTGTAAAGAAATACATTTTCTTGCATTTAACATTTACGTAGTATATGCTCCAGGTTTTGACTGAGAAGGTCTCACTTCAAGTTTAATTGACACAAAAATATTGACTGTTGCTCTGTCCACCATTTTGGTTCCAGACTGATCCAACCATCGGATGGATAACAATGAAATCTTGTAAATACATTTACAATCCCCTGGGAATTACTTTGGTGACCCCCCCGACTTTTTATTGCCGCAAGCAGGTTCGAGTTTATTACTTATCCGCTAAATTGTATTAAAGTCGACTTGATTGATTGGCACATCATTTTTATACAGACAGTCATGGTTCCTGAACGATGAATCATTGACTCTCGGTGGTTCCCTTGAACAAACAGATGACATTAAGGTCATTAGGGGACAGGTCAGTGGAGACAAACCTGAAGGAAGGGCAGACTGACAGACAGACAGATAGAAAGACAGACAGCTGATACTCCAGTGAGTGACAAGCTGAACCTCAGGTTGCAGAACTTGACCGCGGGCCCAGACTCTGGCACGGAGGTGTGACCCTCAGCTTGACGACATGGCACCCTGCTGCCAATTAGCAGGGATTCCCTCCCTTTCCTCCTCTCCTCTGCTCTCTTTCTATTTTCCCATCTCGGTCACTGTTGTCTTGTACAACATGTTCTACCTGTTCTGTTATATATCTGCCTTGATTTATGGAGTAGTGTAGATCAG
This sequence comes from Spondyliosoma cantharus, assembly GCA_900302685.1. Classification (NCBI taxonomy): domain Eukaryota; kingdom Metazoa; phylum Chordata; class Actinopteri; order Spariformes; family Sparidae; genus Spondyliosoma; species Spondyliosoma cantharus. Next base: position 6,586 of record OMLP01039664.1, on the reverse strand, counting down.
AGCTTATTACTTCCACAGGCTTTCTGGCGAAGCACAAAACTCACCCGACACTGACCTCCTCTTTCACTCCCTGTGGTCTCTCCTCCTCTAGTTGCTCTTAGCCCCCCCCCCACACACACAAACACACATCACTTATCCAGGTGATGACATCCATCTCATGTCACGTTGGACAGGCTGCTCTGTGTGATGTCTGGGTGCTTAATCCTTCGCTTATATCCAGTTAGCCACTGTTAGTCCTCCGACACGACAGGCTGGGTGACATGGAGCCAGACAGCTGTTGCTCTGGGGTGACAGTACAGCCTTCCAATACACTCCCTCTACTCCCCCTACACACACGTATATACAGTAAAGATATACACATCTTTGTATCTTGTAAACAGACCTTTTACTGACTCCCTCACCCTTTTCTCTCATCCTTTTGCTACTTCATCAAACATGGCTGGTGTATGGAGAATGAATACATGCACAATCTGTTTGTACTGAGTAATGTTGTGCTGACAGAGGACCGGTCATATTTTTTGGCTTATTTCATTCTCATTTTCATACTTTCCAAGTTTCTCCAAGTTTCATGTGGCGGCCCACCGAATACAGTAGCAGCACGTTCAGGCCCAATCCCAGTACACCCCTTGTACCAGTTAGCTTTAGCCACATTAGCCCTTCAAACAGAGATTTTTCAGAGGGACACTCAAGGGTTATGAGAACTCTTTTTGATACATTGTTGTCCTTTTCTTATAAAACAAGCATGAAACAATCGCAACCAGTTTGCTAATGTCTCAGTAGCGAACTAGCTAGCTTGCTGAAATTACATTATTGCTGATTTGTGCACAACATCCCAGCATTTTGACATAATTTCAATGTTGCACATGATGCCCGAAATTTACTGAAGTGAAGTCTAACACTAGTGGCAGGGTAAGAGAACTGGTTGCTAACGTTAGCATAAAGCCCCGCTAAAGTTAGTGGCGGGAAGTGAAGCAGTGTTCTTTTTTTTATCTGATGACTTGGTTGATAGTGTAAAGTTGTGAATGAATTGGGGGCGCCCACGCTTTTCTGTCTCCATCAGATAATGGCGAATGGCACTGTGATAATACCAGAGTTGCCGCAGTTACGCATGACATCGTTTTTGGAAATGTCTGATCGTAACATAACTGATAAAAGTTCTGAGGGTCTTGAAAGGTTGTCTGACTCCCTCAGGGTGTTCACTCAACGACAAGGGGTTAGGCTAAAACTTGGAAATGTGATTTAGCTTTTGTCTGGCCCAACAATAAAACAACTCATAAGACACAGATATTGATAATGTTTTCCTCCCTGGCGGTCTGTCTGTCTCGTTTTTCCAAAAGTTATAGCAGTGTTCTGCTTGAGCCTGTTTCTGCTGAGTGACTGGAAATAAAAAGTAGCGACTTTCCTGCTCAACACATTTACGATGGTGCTGGCAACATCTGAACATCTGCCTGCGTATGACAGGAAATAGCGGAGAGTTTAGCCTATTGGAAGAAATGTGCCCCAATGTGTGTTTATGGTTGATAAAGTGCTAGTAAAAGGGACTGTGAATCTGCGCGCTTGCATTAAGAAGATGCGCACACTCACACGTACACACACAGGGATACACACACTTATTCATTCCACTTAGTGGTTCTGAGAAGGAGCAATGCTCCCCATAAAGTACTGAGTCATGAGTATGGCGGAGAATTCAATCATCGTTTTCCCTCCGGTCTCTGAGCGTGATTCCCATCAGACGCACACATGCACAGTACATTTTCCCATCAACACATCACTATTATCCAGTTGTGATTGGTGACTAATGAATTTACATGCCCACCAGCTGAAATGTCTCTTTACTACTCGTATAAAAACCTGAGGCCTGAGTTCATGTTGGGAAAGTGTGTGTGTGCCCTTGGGTATATGAGTAATGAAATAAATAGGCTGATTTCATGGTAATTGCTTACGGTACAAGTTCCATCGCATAAATTGGCCATCTTCCATGGTTTATTGTTTTAAATGGATGGAGTGGAGAGAGCGGGAGAAGGACACAATCCAGAGGTTAGAGGGAGAGGAGAGAAGAAATGCTCAGAGGAGGAGGAGAAGGAGTGGTCGATGGATAGATAAGAGGAAGATGGACAAATTTTGAAAGAGCAACCTGGGTCACACTCACCAGGGAGGTCGAGCAAGTCTTGTTTTTGCGTATTTAACAGCTTAATCCTGGTTTGGTAAGGCCCTCGCTTGTCAAGAATTACAAACACATATGATTTACCCAAAGGCTGGCATGAGCTGATGGAGCAAGTTGGGTTGAAAGTGAGAGGAGAGGCAGAAAAGCAAGAGGAGAGAGAGAGACAGACGGTGGATGGGTAGAAGACCTGCGGTGTGTTTCAGATCAGGGAGGAGGAGGAGGGGTGAGATGGGACGATGCAGAGCCGGGTGAGATGCAGAGATGGAGGAGCGAAGGGAGGGGAAGTCCCTCAGGGAGGTTCAGCTGTCCACATATGTAATGAAACGATAGTCATCCATGTACCCGCCTAATGTAGTGTATCGATGAACAGCTAACAGCCTCTTTCTCTCTCTCCCTCGTGCTCTCTCTAATCATCTGTGTTTGCAGCGAGGTTGCAGGCTTTGTTGAGGTCTACCCCGCCTGGAGGCAAACCAAAGCCTTTCAACTTCATGGCTTGTGGACCACCCTACCCCACACTGGTATGCACTCTATCCCCGTCTCTGCACAAGAGGTCAGAGGTCAGGAGCTGGCAGGTGATTGGATGTTGTTGTGGTAAGCGAATACTGCACCGCTAAGTGCTGAAAAAACACCAACTGTCTCTGATATTACTGGCCACAGGCCTTTAGTCTACCCCTGTGTGTGTGTGTGTGTGTGTGTGCGTGCGTGTGTGCGTGTGTGTGTGTGTGTGCGTGCGTGTGTGCGTGTGTGTGTGTGTGTGTGTGTGTGATTGTGTGTGTGTACAGGTCGAGAAGGGACAAGGACCAGATTTTTGTCTTGAACTAGACCTTCTGAACACACACCCCACCTGGAAATTAACAGGATCCATGTGTGTGTGTGTGTGTGTGTGTGTGTGTGTTTGACTTTTAAAAAGAGCCACATCGTCAGCGATGTCATTTAAAACATCTTCAGGTCATACTTACCATAAAAATAAGTTATAGTGGGAGTATTAAACAGACGGACAGTGACAGTTGAGGTGCTGGAGGAGTTAAGTCGGGGGGAATGCAGACAGGCTCTCCAGTAATGTTAACGATGAGCCGGCTGCGACCGCCACATGAACAAGCGCGGCTGGTGGAGCGATGTGTTGGAGGAGAGTTATCGTTATGGACAGGCTGGCGTAAGTACAGAGGAACAGTTTCTAAAAATGAATACTAAACGGTTGGTGGTTAGAGCGCAGCAGACACATTTTTTAACACATTTATCCTGTATACGTTTTCTTTTTTAAAAAAGAAGACGTAATATATACAAATTCAGCATTAGAATGTCTAAATCTCTAACGTGAATAAGATTTTTTGTCGTCTGTAAACATTTGAGAGTCACTTCAGATAGATTTTCATCAGCGATGGTGGTTGTTTAACTGTACATTAGCTGTAAGCTAGCGAGTAATGGCATGCACTAACGGTGTTTGAATTCAGGTCAACTCTCACTAAACTCAGCACTCACCAGGAGACCTCCTCTCTCCTCTCCGTGACATTATATTTGTGAAGTAAAGTACATTTCCCCTCCAGCTGCAGACAGCAGTTCACATTACAGCACATACTACAGAGAACATCTGCGGCTGGATGTTGAAGACGTAACCTTTTAGTATTTTTTTTACTTCAGTCTCTCTTTTAAACTCGACGCAGACTGAACGATGTTTGAGCGCTGCTTGAACAGAAAAGTATCTACGCGGCCAACTCCCAACATGCATCACAGCGTGGCACCTGAACGGGGTGAAAATTAGCGTGTCCACGATCGTGTCATGTCTCCATTAGAGCCGATCAAGCCAGGAGCTGATAAACACCCGTGACTGCTGCAGAATCATTCTACCTGGAAATGAATCAATCCTATCCTTTCTCATTGAAGACAAATGCCTGATGTTCGTGTGTGTATAAGATGTTACTAGA
>OMLP01039663.1:2184-20838 GCA_900302685.1 Spondyliosoma cantharus | reverse complement strand
TAAGGAACCCAATGTGATTGTTAATAGATGCCGCTGAATTGACGCAACCTGCATCTCAAATGACCGCCGCTGAAATCAACACTGAGAGAATCGTCCTGGTATCAGCACAGGCCGAAGAGAAGACAGGGTGTTTGTCCCCCTCATGTTCCTCCTGAGAGACTTTATTCACCCATCGTCACTCTCTGGGTGGGAACGCTAAGATGACGCAATGCTGCTGCGTTCCAGGTTGCAATTCATGTAAACATAGGTTATTTACCTTGTTTACCTCTTCAACCTTATTTCCAGCTTCCTGACTGAAGAAAGTTTAATCACCCGGAGTCCAAGATGTGCGTTGATATATCTGAATTAATTTACGCCTTTCCTGCTCGTATCGCATCAGAACAGTGTCGTATCAAACCGCAATGTTAGCTAGAATGTAGCTGAATGCTAACTTTAGCTGTTGCCTAATGAAAGCTAATCGGATATCAAACCTGTTGTTCTACAATGACATCTTTGTTTCATTGTCCCTCCTGATTAAACTATCCATCGTCTTAACGGTTGCAAATAAATCAGGAAGCGGTCAAATGATAACGATTTGTTGGATTGCCCACGTTTATATGATTTGCACCCCAGAACACGGCAGTAGCCTACAACATTTGAGCGTAACGTCAAATGGCCGCCGTGTGAATATGGTCCATGGGCATGTGACTACCTACTGCTTTCCATTAGTACAAGCAGACATCTTATGTAAGATGTTGCTTTTTGTGTCGAGCTGCCTTCTTAAAGACTGCCATCTATTATACGTTGACTATGACCTTGCACTTACTGTTGGGGATTTTTAACATTTACGTTGACTAACCTCCAGAACAACAAAAAGAACTGTGTTGTATTCTGGACATCCACTCTTTCCCTTCCACACCCTCCCTTTGCTTGGGCCTTAGTCATGTTCAGGTCTAAAATTATTATGTTGTTGATCTCATTGTCCCCACTATGGTAAAAGGAGACTCTAGTAAGAAAACAATAAAAGAGAGTGAAGGGCAGGCGAAGAAAAACAACTCTCCAGGTGCACTGTGACATCTAGTAGGAGAGACTTTATATTTATAGCTTTGAACTCAGATACACAAGGAGTCCTCCTTCTTTGACATCACTACCAGAAACAATAATCAGTGCTGACAGGCTGACAAACCCCTCCGGTGTCAGTAACCCCTGAATACTTTCCAATAAGTTTGCCTCCATTTTCAGTGACACAATGGAGAACATTTTTTTACATGCTATCAGTTCCTCCATATCAGCATAGGGAACATATTGTACTTGCATCCACTTACAATCAATTCAGACTGTATGAAACAATCTGCTCGTATCAGAGTTAGACCATTGGACGTAATTGTGCAACATCTGAAATCCCCCTCCTGCTACCTTGACATTCTACCTATTCAAAGTAGCCAACACTTCACCCTCTCAGGTTATTTCCCACAGGCCCTGAAAGCTGGAGTTAATAAACCACTGTTAACTCACTAATGAGCAATTACTGGCCCGTATAAAACTTCCTATTTTTAAGTATCATTGTGTGTTTTTTTCGACAGCTTAACACAATCTTGACCCTTGAGAATAGTTTTTATGTTTTCCATTTTCTACCACACCACAGCACCAAGACGGCTGTTAAGGTCTTAAACAACATGCACTCTAGTCTAGATGGGAAAGGTTTCAGTTTTGGTAGTATTTGATCTCTGTGCTCACTAAAATAGATTATAAGACGTGCTAGAAAACTGGGTTTCGGACACAGAGGTTAAACTGGTTCGAATTCTTTGAAGAATGGGGAATGTCTTCGTGCCTTTTGATAATTAAACATCTGAGCATACAAAAATTACAGCTGGAGTTCCCCAAGGCTCCTTTCTCGGGCCTCTTTATCTCCCATATACATGTTCCTATGGTGCAGACTTTGAAAAACAATAGGATGTCTGACCATCATCATGTAGACAACACATAGATCTATATAATATACCAGACAACTACCAGACAAGCACTGAGCAAGTGCTTTAAAAAAATCAGTTTCCTCCAGTTAACGAAGACAAAACTGAATAATTGTCTTTTGACCAAAAGAAGAAAAGCACTTAAGTCTCTATAGAGCTTTTTTCAGTCTACTGACCGCTCAAAGTGCTCTACATCACTCATCACATTTACCCTTTCATGAACACATTCATACACTGATGGCGGAGGCTGCCGTGCAAGAGCCAACGTGTTCATCAGTATCTTGGTCAAGGATACTTTGACGTGCAACCAGGAGAGCCTGGGAATCAAACCAGCAAACTTCCGATTACTGGACTACTCAGTCTACCTCCTTAGTTCCTTCACAGTTGCTCCCAAGATCAAAGGTCAGTGCTTTATAAATTGGTAAATCAGCCCACTATCACATTTAAAATATATGAAGAATTAAAGGCGGTATAAAAAGTTGTCCTTGTGTTTATGTTCCGTATACTCATCACTCATCACACATTTATTTAAAAAGTCTAGAAGACTCACATCACATCACTCCAGGTTTACAGATCGTCACAATGGTCCCGTCTTTGTCAAAGAATTGATATCTGAATAATATCATTGTTGTATGTTCTAACTATTATGACTATTATTTTCATATCATGCACTGGACTGTAATTGCACTTTTTTTTTTGATAATTAGAGAATCTGTGTCATTCTGTTAGGAGTTTATTTACTTACATTTTTTTGTTATAAAAATGCATTATATACTATATGTATATACTGTATATTATAAAAATCCTATCTGCCTGTTATTATATTGTCTTTTTTTCTGCCTTGACTATAAAAGGTCCTTTACAAATAAACCTGCCTGGCTTAATGACAAATGGGACTTTCCGTTACTCGGGGGAAGGAGTGGGTTTTTTGAGATGAAGTCATCTGTATTCCTTTTATACTCTCACTTCCTCCCACACATAATTAGCCTGATGATGCTCTTTTTTTCTTTCCTTTATCGGATTAAATCTGCGCCAAGGGTAGGAGCTGAGTTAACACTCAATGTTATCTGTCTGGGTTGACAAAACACGCCATATTCGCTGTGTTTAATCAGCATCTGTGGCCACTGCTAATATTAGATGAAAGAGATTTTGAATGGCAGCGGTGTAAATAAAGGAACTTGTGTTTCAACTTCAGAGCAACATTTATAACACTAAGCTTGCAATATGAGAGAGTTGGCCCCCCTGCGGGATTCATACTCAAAACAAACAGTGCAGCATATCACCAGAGTAATCGCTAACTGCTGCTAACTGTGGCTGCAGTTAGCTAGTTAGCCTGATTAGCCGTGCATCTAGCGGTGAAGACCAGGAGCTCAGCACACCAAAGGAGTGTTGGTGTTTACGTCAGAAGAACAGAAATAGTGAACCATGCAACGGGCTGTTGCTAGCTAGCTAGCATGCTAACTTCTGCAGACATCTCAGCAACACAATACATGGATGTCAACAGTTTTACCTCCTTACATTCTGTTGATAATATTGGTGAACTTTTGATTTTTTTCAACTAAAATACATAATTACATATTGCACATTTAACCTTACTTCCACTGATGCTTTTGACATTTTAGTCATCAGTTTTACCATTAGGTCCTTTTGACGGTCATGTTGATGAGAATGTCTTAACGGATATTTGTGCACAGCACATTGGCCTGCAGGGTCTTTCACTCCAGGGTCTTGATCTCAGTACATGCAAAACAGTTCTCGTTGAAGCATGGCGTGTGCCGATAAATTCTGGGCTTGGTACCTCCTGTCTTGCATGCTGCCAGTATCATCTGTGGGGAGGCAACTTGCTAAGTCAAGCATTTCGCTCAAGTGCAGGTGCAGACACACTGCAGAAATGAGCACAAATTGCCCAGAACACTCAAACATGACGCTAAATACGCTCGAAAACAATTTGCAAATTGATAATGCTTTCATGTGCGTGTGAAGCGCTGCAGCATTCTCAACTGCGTGTGGTTTTAACATACTAAGTCAGAAGGCCTCGTTGGTACGTTACTTTCAACATGGGCTATAATTAGACTCGATTATGAGCAATTGTGGCTTGGACAAAAATACATGTATGACACAGAAGAAGACGCACGCATGCATGTTTAACTCTGTTATGTCAACTAAAACAAGTATGCAAGAACTTGTCAGCATCTCAGCTTTAGAAAAAGAGAGACCCGTGATGCTACAGGCTTTAAAGACAATACAATACCCAGATATAAAGAATGGTGCAGTGTGCTGCTTTACAACTTGTGGTAAAATCGTGCAGTTTATATCTTTGGTGTCATGCAGATTGTGGGTTTGGATTGAGGGCTTTGTGGAGTTTTTATTGATGTCACCTTTACCACAGCTGTAGTTGCACATAACTAAAGTGTTCATATGCTATGTGTAAAGCCCAAATTGCATGAATTAAAAGGTTGAAAGTAAAAGTTTTTATCAAGGTCTTACTGGACTCGAGCAACTCAGAGAATATAGCAGACCTAAAGCTTTTTATAGTCTAGTACCTCGCAGATGTCTGCGTGACCAACTTTAGCTTCGAACAGAAGACCAAAACCACTTCCTTATCTTCTTTTGTCCAAATGGAGAAGTAGGAGCGAGGCAGTCAGATGAGTGTATAATTGATTACAGTCACTGTCTCTCGGTTCTTCTGCACATCACATCACTCATCTCGCTCTGCATACACACAAAGCCCTTTTTTTCTTCTTGGAACTAGATCAGGATCATCTTCAGTGTAAGTGTCACATTTCATTGATAAATGCTTTTAATTTGAAAACTGTAAATGGTGATAAAAGATTAAATGATTAAATGTATGGACTTCATTTTGTGGACACAAATGTTGAGAACACAGAAGAAGGAACAGGTGCTGACATCTGTATATAGTGTTGTAGCATTATTCATCCTAAATCCGTATTTTTAAAAATATTTTTTAGACAGCCTCGTAAATGAGGGAAGATGCTGTAACTGTTTTTATGTTGACTTCATTTCAACAGGAACCATCTGTACGTTGGTTTTCACGTGTCCTCAAACGATGCAAAACATTCGATAATGGATGCAGAAAACTAGAAACCTCAGTAAAAACTGATACATCGGAAAAAGGATCTCAGATACGAAACCGTCGTCAATTCTTCGTTTTGAATTCAACAGAATATTATGTCATACAGATTTTAAAAAATACAGCACTCTGAAATACTGGTTTGATCCTTTAACACTGATTTAGCTTTTTTTAAAGAACATATTGTATACAGTGCAACAACACTGCTGACCATTTTCTAAACCATGCTGACATTTTTAAAGGGCAGTTGCTTTGCATGGTTTCCAATGATGTGAGGATGCACCGTAATGAAAATGTGGAGATAATGCTCATATGTTTTTCACCGCCTTCTAAACAGTTAATGCTAATGTATTTACAATATTATTTTATTCACTCTTATCTGCTTACTTTTTTCTCTTTTGGTTCGGATTTTCCAAAAACCATAGCTTGTGACGCAAAGTCAGTTCAGTGGATAACTCTTAAGGGGCTGTGGCACATGAGCCGTGACATACTTTTCAAATTTCTCTATGCTTTCAAAAGCTGACAAATAATACTTAGGCAACAAAATGCTCATAAAATGTAATGTTTATTTTGTTATTTCTTTCTTATTTTCATACTTTGCAAAGAAAGAAAAAAAGTGCATTCTCACTAACTTTATATAATGTATGTGTCTGGACCATCAAACAGTTCAATTTGGCCAGCCAGATTAAAACTTTATTTTCATAATAGACTAATTATTGATAGACTTTATATGTCTAGACTAATAATCTAGATCTGTTTTTATGCTGTTTTATTTTTTATGAGGAAAAAATGCTCTTCAAATATAATATATGAATATAAATATATAACAACATTATATATGTACACAACATTTTGCAACTGTACAGTACAAACAATACAAAACAACACATAACAATACAAAACAATACAATACAATACAATACAAAACAATATGATACAAAACAATACGATACGATACAGTACTATGAAGTACACCACAAAACAATACAGTGCAATAGGTGTCTGCTTTTGGCCTCTCAATGTAGGTACTTTATATACTGCTGGGTATTTTAATCCTTAATATTGTACCATAACATATGCGTTGATGATATACTGAAATAATTGTTCAAATCTGCAAAATAACTCGAAACTATAGCTGTCAGATGATTGTATTTCATTGAATGCTGAGTGAGTTCCTGGAGTAGTAATATAAAGTAGCATAAAATGGGAAGCACTAGTGCCTCATGACTGAACACAGTGCAGTGCCTGATAAGTTTCCTTCTAACACTTTAAAAATGAGGTTTAACCACACACCATTTTGGTTTAATTATTGCTGCCGCATAGATTTTATATAGTACGGTTGTTATTTATGTTATGATTAGGGTTATTTCCTCTGTGTTTCCTCCTAATTCTCCTTACTGTGTAACATTTGTGTTCCAAAACTCATTTTGAATTGAACTCCCAACCCATGTCTTCGCAGATACCAACATGAAAGGACTCCTCTTCCTGTTATGCATAGAAATCCTGGGTGCATTTTCTCAAACTACTCAAAAATCTCCTACTCCTGGTCCTACTTTTGGTCTGGGTTTTAATTCCAGTGATCTAAACACAGATCTAAGACCAACATCCATCGTAGTTCGAACCACTACTTCCGTCAGCACATCTCCGTCCAGCGAGTCGATGAGCAGTCAGTCAGCAACAGTCTTCCGTGACTCCAAAATTCCTAGCGCTCCACAACCAGGCCCAAAGTCCAGCAAATTTTGGGATATGCTTCACAAGGACGAATGTCTTCCACTGTTAATGGTGTGCGGCGGACTGCTCTTAGGCTGTACTCTTCTGCTGCTTTCAACTTTGTTGTTGTCGTGTAAGGTGTGCCGGCTGAGCAGACGCATCAAGGTGCTGAGCAGCGGCAGCGACATGATCAGCAACTCTGAATACTGGGTGGGAACGGCCAAGAAGGACAAAAGCAAACCAGAGGAAGAACCCAAAGAGACCACCGTGTTAATGTCTGACATCAATCAAACACAGGAAGAGGTGGGAAATGGCGCCACCAAGGAAGAAGGAGAGAAAGTAAACACGGATGAACAAAAGGAAGAGGAGAAGAAGAAGGAGGAGGAGGAGGAGGAGGAGGAGGAGGGTGACGCTGCCAAAACGGAGGAAGCTTCAGCTGCACCTGTGGCCGCCGCTGAAAACTCATCTCCCCCAAAGCAGCAAGAGGAGGCCACTGATTCCCAGCCTGACAACGCTGCAGCAGCCTCCACCTCTGAGGGCGCAGAGGAAGCAAAGGATGTGGTGTAGTGTTTGTGCGTGACGGCAAAGAGTTTCCTGAGCAGCTGTCCTCACTTCCCTATTGCTTTACAACCTGTTAACTGTACATAAAGGATACTTTTATTTTGTTGCTTTTCCCCTCTTTTTATAAATCTGTCAAACTGAGCACTGAGCATCAGGCCCATACTGTATTTTCTCTATCATTTGTGTGTGTTTTGAATATTAGAATATTTTAATATCATAATATTTTTTTTGAACAAGTCAATTTGTGACTTGCTTGCTTTACTTTTTGGAGATGTAGGTACATTTATGACCTATGACCATGGGAATAAAACAGAGATTGTTAACTTCTTTGTCTTGAATTTATTACCATCCGTCCATTTTCCGTTTTTAGTCGTGGCTGTGTAACATGTGTGGGTGAGAGGGAGAGAAAGAGAGAGTGAGAGAGACAAAGAGAGGTCTGCTTGATTAGCAAGCAGAGAAGGTGCCTCTTCCGGGCAGCGCCACTCAACTTAGAATGAACGCTCTCTTTCACCTCAGCCAGAGCTGACAAAGACGCACAAAAAAAGCTTTCAAAAAAACCAATATGCACTTGTTTCCGCCGTCCTGTGCAGATATTTGTTCATCTACTTACTTGTGACGCCGTGATGGATGTGGAGCTTTCATTAAGAGTCTGAATAGTTTGCCCCCTCTCAATGCAGCCCTCTGCTTTAACTCCAGGTCAGCTCTGCTCTGAATTGCTGTAGCTCTGGGTGATGTGATGTGATTTTGGGGAATGAATCAGGAACAATTTAATAATCAAAGAACTATGTTGTTATGGTGATACTGGGACTAAATAGTAGACAATGACATATTGACAACTTTTGAATGAGTTGTTCCTGATTAACTATGAACCAGCCGTCGAGTGGCACAAAGTAGTGACGACTCGTGAATTACTAATTTCTTAATCATGAATTACTCTTTTTGTGCACCTTCGAGTTCATACTGAGTAGTTACCAAGTACCCAAATTTAATTTAATAATGAAGTACTACTTAGTGACTACTCTGTATTATCTGTCACTTTACTTAAGGTGGCACAAAAAGGGTAACTAATGATTAACTAATTAGCATTTGATGAGGCTACTTGGTAACTACCCAGTACTGGAGGGGGCAGTAAAACAGTAACTAATGATTAAGTAATCAGTATTTAAAGAGGCTACTTGATAACTACTCAATAGTTTGTTTCACTTAACTCGAGGGGGCACAAAAAGAGAAACTAATGATTAACTAATTAGTATTTGATGAGGCTACTTGGTAACTACCCAGTACTGGAGGGGGCAGTAAAACAGTAACTAATGATTAAGTAATCAGTATTTAAAGAGGCTACTTGGTAACTACTCTGTATTATGTTTCACTTTACTTGAGGAGGGCACAAAAATAGTAATTAATGATTAAGTAATTAGTATTTGATGAGTCTGCTTGGTAACTACTCCGTATAATGTCTCACTCTACTTGAAGGAAAACAAAAAAAGATGGTTATGGTTACGTAATTAGTATTCAATGTGACATTACTGGTTTCAGTGGCTGGTTCATAGTTAATCAGGAGCAGCTCATGAAGAAAGTGTGTCAATTTGCAGATGATGGTGAACTAATCATTACCTAGTGATTCATTAACATCATAACACATTTTCCCATCTTTTCTCTTGTAACTCATCATTATCTACTATATAATCCTTGTATCACCTTTATCCAGTGACTATTATCAACTCATTAATTATCAGGACATTCGTGATTCAATCCGCTTTCGTTTCTTAGTAACCACTCACTTTTTGTGAACCTTGTAAAATGTCAACGAGTTTCAATCTCAGTGCTGCCGGCTGCTGGAAATAGAGGAAGACAAGAGAGGAAAGTACAGACAGTGCAGGTGAGGAAGTAGCCAATGCATAGCAAAAGAGGTACTTCGTTGAGTTTGCATGACAATGGAGCAAAGACAAGTATCAAATGACTTTAAAGGAAGTCCCATCTGCTGCAGTGCAACATCATTTTGAGGAGTATGTCACATTTCTTACATTAAAACCGTGATCACCATTCGTATCACTGTCCAATAGAACGCACAGTAATTATGTGCGGTGGAAGTACAGCATTGCGGTGCAGAACGGAGAGCTGCTCGTACTGCTGATGGCAGGTGGAAAGCTGCAGTGGACGGGAGTCACTCTCCAGTAAATCTTGAAGGTTTTTGTGGCGGTGTCTAAATTTACACAAGGAAAATAACAACCAATTACAGCACAGCATTACTTTGCAAATGGATGTTTTAGAGAGGGGTGATATTGATTGGGGTGATAACCGATAACAGTCTAATTCATTTTGAGTACAAACAGGACTGCAATCAGTCAATTCATCTAACCGCAACAATAGCTGTCACTTTAAATGCAAAAGTAAATCCTGAATGCTCCCAGATAAGGGACTGAGGAGTTTTCTTTGTAGCAGCCTTGCATGCAGGGACCCCCCTCCATTATGCGCTCCATTTCTCCTTTACCCCCCCCTTCCTAATACTTCCCCCACACTGACACCCCAGCCCTCCCTCACTTCCACTGCACAGAGTAAATCCAGAGCCTGCAGTGCCTGATCGCGCAAACCCAAAAGATCCATAAGAGGACAAAAAAAAAGGACCAAAACTGGCAAGGCAGTGAGGATAACTTCAAAAACCTGCACTGGACAAGTGAGCAAGGGTCAGATTCTATGAGGAGAATTCAGGCATAGAAAAAAAAAAAACAAAAAAAAAAAACATTCACCTTCAGCAGAGCAGCAGCTGGTCCCGAGGCTTGAAAGCAGGAGAGGAGAGGAGAGGGGAAGAGAGGCTGGACAGCAAAAAGGAGCAGAGAAAAGTGACTGGAATGATAAGATGAGAAGGTGAGTTATGGACTAATTCAAAGACTTTTTTTTTCTTTTTTTATACACACAAACACACACACACACACATCTGCCACACCCCGGCTCGCACATACCGCAGCGTTAGAGCTCCTGGCCGTGTCTTTGCCTGCCTTCGGAAGCCAGCTGATGCATGAGTCCTCCGTGGAGTCATTAATAAAGCCCATCTATTGAGCTAGTTCCCCTCCTCTGAGAGCATGGGACTGACTGCTCTGACAACCACTGATGACTGAAGACACAAACTGATGCCAGGGAGAATGACTACAGGGATTTCTCATCCTCTGTGATGAATGATGTTCTCGGATAGACTAGAAATATCCTCCTGCAGATCAGGTCAAATATTTATCAGTTATATAAAAAAAAAAAAAAAAAAAGGACACATTTCAACTCTCTATCTCTCTCTCTCTCTACTGATGCTGCAGATTTACAGCATGAGCATCTCTCTAAAAGGATGCCGCTACGGCGTCTTTTAAAACATTCGTCCTGTGGTTTGGGGGGGAGTGAGTTTGGCGTGTAATGTGACTGTGTATATCTGCAAGCAATGCAGTGATGTGCAGCCTTGTGTGTGTGTGGGTACAGCACAGAGAGGGAGAGAGAGATGGAGTCTGGCAGAGGGTGGAGCTTTATAGAGACGATGAAACAAGTTTTATTCAACGCTGCTCTCTGCAGTTAGCACACGTCTCCTGTAGAAGTGCATCGTCCCTGTGTTCTCTAGCCAAGCACACTGCAGGCATCACTTTTGCTTTCACAGCGCGCCTCTTTGAGTTCAATAGGATGCCATGTAAGACTAACATTCCCCTCTCCGTATCTGTCTTTTAGCAGGCATGTGCTGCTGAAGCTCCCCCCTAATGAGGCCCTCCTGGAGCTCCTGCTCGTGTTGTTGCTGGGGTCGCACGTCCTGGCCGTGTGCCCCTCCACGTGCTCCTGCAGCCGCAGCCACAGGGAGGTCGACTGCTCCTGGAGGGGCCTGAGACAGCTGCCCGATGGGCTGCAGCACAACGTGCGCTCCCTCAACCTCTCCCACAACCGAATTCACAACCTGGACGGCCAGCTCACCTCGTACACCCATCTCCGCGTCCTCGATTTGTCTCACAACCGGCTGAGCAGCCTGCCCAAAGGCTTGCCTCGTTCCCTCTGGCACCTGCACGCCGCCTCCAACCGCCTCCAGCTGCTGGACAAGAACGATACAGTCTACCAGTGGAATCTGCGAACGCTCGACTTGTCCAACAACAAGCTGGAGCGCGCCATCTTTATCAACAACACGCTGACCAATCTGTGCATGCTCAACCTGAGCCGCAATAATTTCTGGACTTTGCCTACGAACCTGCCTGCACATCTGGAGACTATTGACCTTTCCCACAACTTGCTTTTGAAGGTGCTTCCAGGCTCACTGGACCGGCTGGTCAGACTAACTTACTTCTATCTGCATGCAAATCGCTTTTCCACGCTGCCCTTTGGAGTGTTCGACACGATTACATCCCTTAGAGTCATCACTCTGGGCGACAACCCTTGGGCCTGCCACCTTTACGCCGACATCAGCTACTTGCTCTCCTGGACTCAGCAGACCCCTGCCCACGTCCTGGGCTGCCCCTGCCACACCCAGCCTGTCTGCGGAGGGGTGCGCCCAGGCAGGACAGGAGGGTGGCACTTTGCCTCCTACAACCAGCCTCCGCTGGCAGCAAGCGCCCAGGACCTGACCTCCATGCCACCCGGCCCGAGTGTCACCGGGTGGTGGTACTTGTCCGTGTCTTCTCTCCTCAGCACCACACACACTCCCAAACAGACTGGGAACACGCCGCACCAGCCCTTCACGGCCACACCCATCAGTATCTCCACCCTGTCACCCAGAAGCACGGGCACACACCTGACTATTAATCACCTCGCAGCAGAGCGCATGCCCCACATTGATTCTAATCTCATCTCCGGCACACAGGAAGCCTCAACCACTGACACCCTCCACACCGCAGACACATCCCCTTTTTCTGAAACACCCGTCCCGGCTGACATGACGCTAGCCACGCACCGTGTTATCACAACAGAGAGCCCGTCTGTACAGACAAAAAAGACGACCACTCTTCGCACCAGGAGCGTGAGGAGGCAGAATCAGTCCCCCCCTGGCGGCATCAGCAACAGCAGCCCGGTGCTGACGACCTGCTCCTACATCCCTCTCCTACACCACCTGGGGCTTCTGTCTCTCATTCTGCAGCAAATCATCTGAAAGACAAATGAAACAGCACAAACAAGTACAGCACAAACAAAGCCTAGTGGTGGCTAAAAGGCCATTTACAGCACAAGTTCTACTTAATCCTGATCCTGAGTGTGGTTTGATGCTGCTTTTATGATTATAGGTAAAAAAAATGATGATAACAATTTTTAAAGCATCCACTCAAATGTCACTGATTTAAAAATAAGAGTGTAATGAATATAGCTAAGCACATGGTGGCACTATACATTCAGGTACCAGTTTGTTATGTAACTGAACGTGGCCCAGTGCTCAACTGCAACAACCCTTTTTCGAGGTTGTCCAGGACACATTACGACCTACAAATTGTCGCGTGTCCTTTCATTTCTATTCCTTGCAAATCCTTGCAGGATTTGACTTTGAATTCGGCGGTTGCCTTGTTCTTATCGTGGTGACATCCTTTAAATTGTTCTACTTTTTTTTTTTTTTTTTTTATAAATTGCACCGGCTTTCAAGATGATGTGATGATGAGTTCATTTGCAGCAACAGATAAACAACACCCTTAAAAATGAATCCACCAACAGCTAGTTTGATTGAATTTCCTTTGAGTGCGCAGTATTAAAAAAAAAAGAAGAAGAAAACATGATTTATGAAAATTAACAACATTTTGAGATGTCTTATCAAAACAAAGCAGCCCAAGTGTGATTAATTTTGGCTTGGAGTGCGCCCAAGAAAGCATGATTGAGGAAATTAAATAAAATGGAGATATCTGTTCTTCCAAATGAACCCTTCAGTGTGACACTTAAAGGAGCGTTACGTAGTTTTTGGGGAAGACATTTTAATCAGAGAAACAAACTAAATAAATAAATAAACAAGCTGTCTTTGCTTTCGTGAATAAACTGAATAAACAAACTGACCTTAAAGGACGACACAGTTTCCTACTGTTTATATGTGGCGGACCCCGCCACCTTGCTAGCTTCAAACAGTGTTCTGGTCATTTTCCTCTGAGAACAGCTTGTTTATTCAGTTATGGAAAGAACTACATATTTCTGAGTTTGTATTATAGACTCTTTAATATTGTAAATAGTCAAATTCAGACTTCAAAACTACATAGTGCACCTTTAAAGTTTCATTTGACCTATTTTGACAACTCTTAATAGATGTCCTTGATGTCCCTGTCTTGCTTGATACATGTAACAAACCACATCGCTCATCAGAGAAGCAATATTTTCTGGGGACAGGGTAAGGAGCTGGTCATGTGTTACACCGGGAGCGACAGAGACGCATCGGAGCGAAGCTGGGAACAGAACGGACGAACGCTGGCGTCACTATCTTTAACAAACTCTGAGTGCCGCTTCTGCATTTTGATCACATCTCAGACTTAAGTGTCCTTCATGATTCAGTGGCGCTCGTGAAAATGATCTGCATGGTGACTGAACGTTCCAGGAATGCTAACCTAACCGCTGTATTGCCGCAGAGCGTCAAAGCACAGGCGCCCGCAGCTTATTTGTATGAAATGTTAAGATATTCCCATCTTGATTGCATTAACAGTGACGTGCCAGCCGACAGGAATTCACATCTTAGAAAAATACCATTTTCGGTCCCTGAAGGTGCCGAGAGAGTAAATGCATCTCAGCAAGCCGCATTTGATAAACTTAGGAGGGATAAAGTGCGAGGGGAGGCACTTTTCTGTAAAGTGGAATAAAATGTGCTGAGTTATTTACACCTTTTGATGATGTTTGAATTTTGCCTCAACTGCTTTTTTTTTTCACACCACTTTTTTATTGTCATATTTTTTTTTATATATATATCCTTGGGGAGAGGTCACACAAACAGCAATTTATTTTTATTTAGTATTCAACACCAACATCTCCCACGACGCTCTGACATAGATGTCAACCCCTCACGGCCGCTGAGGTAGTTGTTTAATTAGCAGGCCATAGCTTTGTTTTTTAAGTTTGATTATTGAAGGAAGATTCATCAGGAACAAAAAGCACTTATTAGAGGTATTCACACCTGGAAACTGCCCATTACAGACATATATGTTAGCGCTCTGAAATACAGTGGAGGGACGTAAAGAAGTACATTTGTACCGTGGGTGGAAATTCTAACTACTTTTCCTCAGTATTTCCATTTTGTACAACTTTAGACGTCTACTTTTTACTTCACTAAACTTGTCTGACAGCTTTTACTTGTCACTTGTTTTCCGATTCCGAACCTTTCATACTTTTCTTTCCAGTTAAAAAACAAACGTGGCGATTATGAACGACGGATTAAGTGATCCGTCGTGGGCTGAGAAAGGTTAACCCAAAAATGAAAATACAGTCGCTGTCTACTAATCTGATGAAAGAGTCGGGTGAAGTTTCGTAGCCCACAAAGCATTTCCGGTAGCTTAACAGCAAAACAGCATAGCCGCATTCTCCTAAACAGCTGAGGTCAACGGGACTTGATTTGAAATGTAAAAAAACAACCGAAAGGAAACATTAAAACGGCTCCACACGGCTTGTCAGAAGCCAGAAGATCCCAAATTGATTTGAAAAGTCGTCATTTACACCCTTTAAAAGCCCAAATCTTCATGGTAGCGGCTAAGCTAAGAGCATTAGCATCCCATCTGAGGAGCACACATGAGCTCGGGCGGATGTTGAGGGTGTAAATAATGTCTTTTCAAATCGACTTGGTTGATATACGACTTACATTATACCGGATAATCTGTGTGAAGCCATTTTATGTTGGTTTGAAACAAGTCTCCATCCACTTCAGTTGTTTAGGAGAATGCTGCAATGCTGGTTTGCTGCGAAGGCCCAGAAATGTTTTGTTGGACTACAAAACTTCCGCCCAGCTTTTCCGTGGGGCACGAGAGTGAGTAGTAAATGACTGAATCTTCCATTTTTATCCTCTGAAGCAAATAAACTGTTTTCCAACAACCCTCTTCGGTTAAGCTGTAAAATGCATCATCGCAAAGCTGTTTGTTCCGAGCTCAGGAAAAGTTGAGTGGTTTTAAAAATAACGTGGTTCTCACAGGACAAAACATCTTAGATAGGAACATGATTCATTTGCTGTAGGCTACCCAACAACATAAAAAGTAGATAAAACTGTCTCAACCTTGAACACCTGCAGCAGTAAAATGCAACATTAACATTAACGCAGCGGCGATATCAATCCAGGAAAAAAACATTATATATAACAGTCAAACTATGACGGGGAACATTTTAGGATTTTTACTGCATAATGAGTACTTTTATTTTTGATGGTTTAAGGACATTTTGCTGATAGCAGTCACCTAGTTTTTATTCAATACGCTTTATGAATGGGGACGTTTACTTCTAGTGGAGTATTTTTACAGTGTGGTGAGGGAGTGGACACGTAAAATGGCCATGCCGTACATGCGGAAATACACGACGTAGAAAAGAGCCGAAGAACTATGTCCTGAAGGTGAAGTGAGAAAAATCTCCCATGCTGAAACATCTGTGATCCTCCAGACGCCGCGTGGCGCAGGGAGGTGCGAGTCCGGCGAACAGGTGACCCCGCGGCTCAGCCACAAGAGCAAATATCACCGTCAACACCCAGCCTGTGAATAATAAACATCTGATATGATGCCAGTTTGGCCGCGGATCACACATGAAGGGCCAACAAAAAGAGACCGAGGAGAATTTCTTTCTTTTTTTTTTTTTTAAATTACCATACAACTGGATACAAAGATGTAGAATTATGTGGTTGATGACAATTGGATGTTGTTGTTTCTTTTGCAAATCTTGAGATTCTTCCGAATAAGAAAAAGAAATACAAAGTCAGGAAGAGTGGCGAAAAAAATAAGTGATGATTTTTATCTGCACGCCGGCTTTCATACAGAAAAACACCTGCTGAATAAATTGTGTGTATTTATAGCTTAGAAGCCGGAGCGGAAAGAAAACTTTGCGGCTGGCGTGCAGTTTATTTATACGCCGATTCGAGTCTCAAAGTAAAAGATAACCATGGTTTCATTTCCCCCCCATGTCAAGTCTACGCTTCCCCTTCGACTCGCATCCCCTCATTGATTATCAAATGATTCTTTTATTGAATTCATTCCAACAAGTCCTCCAAATGAATGTGTTTCTGCCACGATTTTCTCGCTGTAGACTAGTGCATGGGACAAAAGGGCAAATGGAAAAGTGAGGATGTGGTGCAGTTTCTGACTCTGAATTCATGTTGGACCATTTTTATTATATTTTTGTCAGGAAAAAAAAAAACATGGAGGGGAGTAAACAGGAACTTATTTTGATATTTACATCACTATTTAACTACAGAGATAAGAACAAACAATACAGCCACCGAATCATCTTCCCTCTCTTTTGCTTTTACTTGCTGTATTTCACACATTCTAATCCGTGGGGAGACTTAACATGATATATATATTATCCTTTTGCTTCCCCTCAGCTGCACAACCTCAAAACATCTCCTCCAAGTACAGTACGGCATTGTATAGGTGCCAGTGCGCTGGCCCTGCTTGCCAATTATTTTCTCTGTAGACAACACAAAGTCATGTCAGATTTCTCTTCTGGCTTCTCCTAATAACTGACAAGGTGTAGAAGGCGAGCATCATTTACTGCTGCCATGCCTCCCCTCTCTCTCCACCCGGGCTCGTTTCTGAGTGAGCTGCCTTCTTTCTCTCAGCCACACTCAATAAGACTCAACCTCAGGGTACTTCTTTATACCCGCTGCCCTCATGTGTCCTTGCGCATTTAATTCTCCCATCGGCTTCATACATCACCCAGTTTTTTTCCCCCGGACGTATAGAATAGCTTTAATAGCATAGAGTTTATTACAATGTAGGGCGGGTGAGTGTACGTGTACTTTATTCATCTTTGTGTGTGTGTGTGTGTGTGAAAAAAGTCAATTTTCTTGTGTTTTTTTTGTTTTTTTTTGAGGAGCACTGCTTATACAAGTCTGGCTCTCCGCCAAGCTAACAGTTTGGAGTTAGTTTGGAATTGAACTTCTATTTTTTGGGACCGTACGACAGAAATAACAGGCCGCGCAGGAAGCAGCCCCTGCATTTTGAGCTGTTTCCCCATTTGCAGCGGCCTGCGGACGTCACACAATCTTTTCCCTTTTCGATAAGAGAGGCCAGAAGGTCGCTGTGGGTGGTGAACCGGGGTGTGATTTCCTTCTTTTTTTTTTTTTTTTAGACTCGCCACTCCCGAAAGGAACGCAAGAGATGTGTCACTTACTTTTGCACCACCTCCATGAGCACACACACACACACACACACACACACACGGCGCAGACAAGAAAGACACATGAGCACATAATGACATCAGCTCCTCTTTTTGATTGCATGTGCTCAAAGTGCCCTCTTGTGGCGGTGGGACTGAAATGAATGTTTATACCCAAAACATGACAACTCGGGGAGAGATTCTGGTGCCTCGCCGAGACACAACACGCCTCCGAAAAATGCTTCAAGGTCAGAATCTCACTGCACTTTGGAACACACAAGGAATTAACTGCAAAGACATGACCTTGATAATTCGGCATGAATAAATGGACTTAAAGGGCAACTCCATCAATTTTGCACATTCAAATGGTTTTTTTTTCACGTCATGTGGAGAGCTACTGCATGTGTGGGAAAAGTAGTATGAAGCGTTTTGCGGCTCCAGAGGAAGCTCTGTGTAATCCGATTCCCTCCGGTGATGTCACTCAGCGGCTGAGTGGCACTGTGGGCAATGTAGGCACCAGATTTATGAAAAGCAACACTCAAAATCGATGCAGCAGAGCGAGAAATATCACCCTCTCTATTCCGCACATTCCTCCTCCTTGTCGAAACTCGACGCCTACATTTCCCACAATGCAGCCTTGCTGTTGAGCGCCAATTTATCAGATTTACTCGTCCTCTGGAGCCGCAAAAAAGGCTTTATGCTGCTTCCGCGTATGCGGTAGCGCTTCCCAAGACCTTTAAAGACACTCTAATGTGTAAAATTGTTACCCTCTAAAAAAGGTACGGCTATTTGTCTCCAAATTTGTGGACGTATCTTTACATTTTTAGACCAATCTTCTTCTCGCAGGGCATCATCCTCAAGCCCGAGATAAGAGAGCAACTAAAGTCAGAGCAAAAGATGAAGGATAGCGGCCCACAGCACTCAGGGGGAAACCTTTATCTCACATCAAACGGGGACAATCACGAAGACCAGCAACCCGCCGGCCTAATGTACACCTAATGAAACGCTCGTTTTCGTGGACCATGTATATGCCAACGCTCCTCCTGAGAGCCAAGAGCAATGTTTTTTTTTTTCTCCCCCCCCCCCCCC
>OMLP01039661.1:49895-71302 GCA_900302685.1 Spondyliosoma cantharus | reverse complement strand
CCCCTTGGACCCCAGCACCAAGTCTGTGATTTAGATGAGGCCATAAAACTCTAAATGGAGATGGGAGGCTAGTTGCTTAATTGACCTTTATTGGGCTTTCTGCTTCATTTGAAGACTGGATATTAAATTAACATGATAATTCAGGCCCAGCGTGTTAATGCCACTACCCCCCCTCCCTTTCCCCCCACATTTTAATATCACCCTGTAACTTTTATGGCTCCCATTGATTTAGCACTGCTTTTTATTAACTGGCTTTAATTTTCCATATTGGCACATACTTACACAAAGAAGGTTTTCTTCCAATTGAGCAGCGCACTGTTACAGGATCGAGGGTTTATGAGGCCATTTCTATTAAAAACCTCCCCTATTCTTACTGTGACTTATATAGGCTGTAACACAGAGATGAGATCTATCGATGTATAGGGGAGCCCTGGGGTTGGTTATTGGCACTATAGTACTTGTGACAGTGGTGTTAGCGGAATGGTTTAATTATGTATCGTGACATAGTGTTGAACATGAACACACATGGATATTTTGCATGATAAAATAATAAGAATATTCGAAAGCATATTCACTTCATCACTTGGAAGAAAAAAAACACTTTCACTTGTATTTCCATTGTTCTTGGGTCCTTGTCTTTCTCATGTGAGTGCTACGTTTTGTTATCCCTCCAACTATTCCTCCAAAACTGGGCACATTGTTACAGATACTCACCACTGTATGGGGAAATCAGTTTTTTTTGTGGGGTTAAGGATTTACATACCGCCAACGTATTAGTTATGCAGCCACTCAAGGTGAAATGGAAGTGTTTTGTGGTCTGGCCTTCAAGGAGGAGGCTGAGAGAGCGCTACTGTCCTCTTGTGGAAGCAGTGGAGCTGTCTTTCAGAGGGAGTGAAGACAGGAGCCTGATATCAAAAGGAGGGAGGACTCTAAAAGTAAGATTAAATGTTGGTGTCTCACTGTAGTCTCAGAACTGACAGTTCATACGAGCTTTGGTTCTCATTCAGTCTGTGTACAACAACGCTGAGCTCTGCATCCTCACTGCGGCTTTCAGAAATGTATCTCCTCCACCTCCTCAGCCTCCTCCTGCATCAGCATTAAGTCATACGAGAATTTTGGAAGCGCCAATGCTCATTAAATGTAGTGTACCTCAGGTTCTGCCAAGGACAGTCTGTGCAAGTTTGCTGCAAGTTGTTCCAGAGCACTGCCAAAGTGATCAAATCTGACACGAGTGTCCTGAAATGGTGATGGTGGATAAAACATCTGACTAAACACAGGCAAAAACACAAAGCACAGCTTTGATTCTCAGCAACTTTTGGATCATAAGGGGTAAAAAGACTCATCAGAGAACACTGCTGTGTGAAAGTATAAGCAGACACTGCTGCCAGCCCCAGAATACAGAAGATTTATATTACGGAATATTTCACCCAGTGCGTTTACATGACACTCAAGAAAACCAAATTACTGGCTTAGTCCGACTATGATCGGATTTTTAAGATGCATGTATACACCTTAGTCTGACTAAGATTGGACCGGATCAGATTTCTATAGTCGAATTAAGACAGCTAGATTAATCGATTGATAGTTGCATTACTCGTGCATGTATACGTTACATCAGATCAGATCGGATTTTGCGTTCTGCGCAGGCTCGAGATTTTTTCCCCGGGGCCGTGAGCCAGAAGTAGAAGGAGACGATGTAGTCGTGTTGTTGCCGGAAATAGCGAACAACACGATGGAGAGATCGTCATCTTTCCTCCGAAATCACCGCAAGCATGAGCGCCATTGTGAATCGAATTTGTTGAATTATCATGTACATCACATACGAAAATGTACAAAGCTGTAGCTTCGTCCTGCTCTTCGTACGCCATCTTTCTCGAATGCCGAGGCAGAGTTTGTTGTTGCTGGTGACGTAAAGAGGTCAGCCGGAGGTTGACCACTAGTTGAACTGGGTACAGCACCGCCTATCGTACCGGGGTATGACATGCTTCGGCCCAATAATTCGATTTTCTCACAGGCATTTATACTCGGACAATTGCAGTTGTCCAATTGAGTAGCATAGTCGAATTATAGCCTTAATCCGACTAAGCTGTGCATATAAACGTACTGACTGTCTGTCTGTGTCCTGACAATGATGATTTTACTCAACAAAAATAAGATCCAAAACTCACAGGACAATGAGACAGACAGGGTGGGTAACGGAGTTCAAGGAAACAGGTAACAGGTTTGAAGATACTGGTATGAAACAACAGAGGAAGCGGATTGGTCCAGAGAGTGGCTGTCAATGAAGTCATCCGGGAAAGGGTTCAACTATTTGCTGCTGGCTGGAGGTATGCAAATGTTAGCAGCAAGCAGCAGGGGATTTAGCTTTCACGATATCAAACAGGATCTTGAACTCAGGCACGTAAACTTAGATGACATATTAGATGTATTTTTTCAGATATATTTTGTGTTTGACCAGGTGTTCCCTCAGGTTTGACGTTCGAAGTGTAACCAGACTTGCGATCACCCTGGATTGCCACACTGTGACTTGAACAAGCTGCAGGAGGATGGTGTCTTGTTCTCTCTCTTTATGTCTATACTCGATGAATGCACTCCCAGGTACTGAAATGTTGATTTTACAAGAATCAGTACTCAGTAGTACAGAGGTAATTCAGTCAGTACACTTAAAAGTATAGAGTTCGGTATACCAACCCTTGAAAACAGACGCAGGTCAGGAAGGCTAGGCAATTGCAGAGCAGATGAGAAAAGTGGGAAACAGGTCTGAAGATGGGTGGAATGGTCAGATAACTGGGAGAGGGGGGAAAGTCCGAGGGCACCTGGTGGATGGAAGGAAAAGGGCAACAAAGAGGCCTGGGGAAACTGAAACGTGGCTATAGAAGAGGGACAGGGAATCTCATGTCGGTACGAGTTAGCAGTGACCTGAATGTCAAAGCCTCATAGCCACACTGAGAAGTGTGCGTCTGCATAGGTGTGATAGACAGAATGACAGAGAGAGAGAGAGATGAAGAGACAGTACTTAAAATGTAGATGGGTACAACTCCACACAAATACGCACAAGACGAGTGGGGACACAAACTGCCAGTCTGACAAAAAGCCAATAACCCACCAGCACATTAGAGGTGAATTGCTTCCCGGATGCAGCCCCTTTCCCCCTCTCCTAAGTGGATGCATTATCATTTTGTCTGTCACAAAAAAAGAGGAGCCAAAGAATATGAATATGCGTTTACATCTGTCTTCCATTAATATGCATGCCTGAATCCACATCTCAACACAAAGCCAATTTTCTGGCCATCTGGGGGATGGCTGGTGGAGGTAATGAATATTCTTTATGAATATGTTTTATTTTGCGAGGCGGCGATACATCATGAGCATGCCGCTATCATTCTCCTCTCTCTCTCTCTCTCTCTGAGGCACTGGGAACCTTCACTGCACAACTTGATGAGTTTAATTAGACTGTATAGAGCGGGGATGGATGGATGGATGGATGGACAGATGGAAGGAAGGTTGGATGGAAAGAATGAAAAAAATACCTTTTACCACTCTGAGTCTCTCTCTCTCTCTCTCTCTCTCTCTCTGCCTCTCTCCCTCTCTCTAATAGCAGCCTTAATAAGCCACGCACCTGCTCTGAATGGTGATGCTGGAGAGAGAAATACGGCTGTGGCTAATAGCTATCATGACTTCTGCAGTAACTAGTCTACAGTCCTGATGTTCATTTAATTACCTGAGTAAATTATGACTGAGGTACACCTCACAGAATACTCATTGGTTTTACAATACAATTCAAAGAAGCGTCTTCCACTTTTTCCTTTAAGTTTCTTATTTCATTAGGGACAATGAAGTCCACTCCAGTAAAATGTTACACAATTACCTGAGTAATTTCTGACACAAATCCCCAAAAAACTGCGACTCTGACATATGCCGGGTTGTTGTCTGATTACAGGACGCCTACATTTCGACGCCATCACGTTAAGAAGTGAGGATAGAGGTGGAGTGTAGGATACGTCGGCCTGTAGGCACCTTTATGTGTCACATCGATGATTTAGACGTCAGTGACAGTTTTACTGTTGCTCCCCCGTCTCTGGGGCCTTGGCACAGTCCATTGGCGAGTGGTGTCCTTTAATGATTTATGATTGAAGTTAGCCTGCGAGGTCCCCAGAGGATCCCCCAGAGCGAGAGGCACAGGGAGTGACCAGTTTTATGGCAGGACTGGGAATCAATTATGCTAACGGTGGCTAATGAATGCACTTGAGGGAACTGCTCCCCGCACTCAAGGGCCATTTTTTTTTCTTTTTGCATATTGATGGCAGAAGGACAGTGGCTACTTTCATGTGCCTGTGATGGAGCACTGTGGAAATGGACTTCTGTGTGTCCCTTTCAATCTTACTGTACATCTCATTATTCTTTTTTTTCTTTTGTCTGCTCTTTTTTTGAATAAATAGTTTATATTCAGCTGACATCATTATCATTTAGATCACATACAGCAGGAAAAATTGTCCCCACAAACAATCTCTACCGCAGCCCCTCGCAGCATTACATATGCACCATATTGTGCCCTCTTCCTCTTTTCCAATAGTCTGAAGTCATTTTCAATTAGGGCTCTTTTGTGGTGGCTGTGTGAGGAGCCCTGGAAGTGCTCCAGTTCCTCCCCAATGGGCTCTGATAGACTCTGCATGGTTTAAGAGGAATAATGGCGAGGCCTTTTACTGCCACCAAGGTTAACATGCATTAAAGTCATCTGTTTGCAGAGATGGACCTCCGGCAACACTCACTCCCACTCCGCTAAAATGCATTAAGGTAAATAACGCCGGACCGAGAGAGAAATCACTATGTCCGATGCGTCTCAGTGAAGTAAAGAAGGCTATGAATATGAAATGTGCCATGAATAAGTTATGTGGTGGTGACACTGCAAAAAAAAAAAAAAGACGGTACAATTACGAGGTTTTTTTGCGAATGCGGAGAGGATGTCTTGCTCATACGATAATGAAAGTGATAGATACATTATTTAACATGTTTAAGGATAAAAGCTTTTGTGCTATCTTGCAGAAAGCTAGATCAGAAGATTGATACCGATCTCATATCATCTGGTAAAAAAGAAGCTAGACCCCAGAGGCTAGCTTTGCTTAGCATAAGACTTCAAGGGATATTCCGGTGTAAGTTTAATCCAAGAAACCGCCATCAAAAAGCCACTCATAGCCACAAATAATGTTCAGAACAGCACCAAACTTCGGCAGTTTCTTGGTGGAGGCACAGACTGCAGTGTATTGTTGCCGTGCAGTCTTTTCTGAGGATGCTAAAACTACATAAGCTAGCAGTCGGCAAACTTGATCTCTCGAGGGGGGGTCTTACTCGGTGTCACGGTGTGTTAGACCATAGATTAAATTTACAACGGAATATCCCTTTAAAGTGGAGACATGAGCCTAACTGTCCAACTGTGTAGCCTTGGGTTGAATATTTAATTGTGGACATCTTTTTTTAAAGCTTCAGTACTTTTGATGCTATCACATTCGGGTACCATATCTTTTAAATATGTGTCGTGAAAAACGATCTATGTATTGATACTTCTCACTAGGGATATACTTATTATAGGCCTGGCCGATTATCCCGGCCGATATTGAGCACTGTAATAAGAATTGATTAATACTGCTAGTCAATTACTTGAGTAAATTGTATTTAGTTACAATCCATCACTGGTTATTCTTAATTTTGACACAAGATTCTTTATTTTTACGCCAAATGTAGAGTAATGCAGTTCCAAATATCGGTTTATCAGTCTCCTTGCTGATAATCTGTATCTGTACAGGCCCTGAATAAAATCTATCGCTGTACTTTTGTCAACCTCATGCCATCTTGGCCAAGTTTGTGCCGTTTGCAACAACTTGCCAACAACAAGACATGCAGCCAGGGAATAATACAGCATATAACTCCCCATGAACCATGAATTTGTCTTTTCTACATCGTTTCAATTTGTGTCATCTCCCAGCTTTAGCGTCATATTCAACGGACATATTTGAGTTTGGAATCAATCTTCTCATTTAACTCTTGGTCAGACAAGCAAATAAGCTTATGTCCCAAAATGTCAAAATATTCTTTTACTTGATTAGCCAACTCAAACCATTGTCCATGATGTCCTGCAGAAGCAACTTTTCTCAAAACAACTTTGAGAAAAAAAAATACTTTATTACCGGATTCATAGAGTATCACACCTGGGGAAGATAAAGTTTGGCCACAAATAAACTTCTAGAAAGTTCCGTGAGTGACGCTATCACTCGGTGGAATAGACAGACAGAGGCAGACAGGCAGTGTTGGAGGCTCCCACTAATTTGATCTGGTGACATTTTCTTCTCCAGCTCCTCGGGGGAAATGAGCAGCGAGAGTGGGAGTGAGGGAGTTCGAGAGAGGAGGTGTTACAGAGAGAGAGTAAGAGAGATAGAGATGGAGGGAGAGGGAGAGGGATGGCGAAGGAGACACTAATGAACGCAGACAACAAAGACCCTAACCTGAGCTCCAAGCCCCTGGAGACACGGAGAGGTTTCTCATTGGGTCAATAAAAGCACTGGACCGTGTCTGCGTCGGCTTGCCCTTCAAGCACCCGCTTAACTGCAGAGGGGGGGACTTTTGTTCAAGGTTGCTGGAGTTAAAGGGGAATGTGGCTGAATTTTATGTGTGAAAATATGTAACCATTTATCATGGCTGTCTGTGCACTGGGAGAGAGGATCTGTGACATCTTGTTTATGTTTGATGTCAAGCGGCCGTACGTCTCCATAAAGAATTCATCAGCGGAGATGTTGCTATGGCAAGTTTAGCCGAACAAGAACAAGACTGACATCTCGATTGTTTGTATGATAGACCTGGGAGTTCTGTTTTTTTTTAGTTTTTTTAGACACTCTCCAAAGGATCACTTAATTGCATCGGAGAACAAATCAATTCTTGATTTAAGGACTACACTAAAACTTTATAACACTGGAAAACTGAGTTTGAAGTACAAGGAGAGGATGGATATATTTGCCCACTGGATGTTTCAGGGTTAATTCCTGCAAGAGAGCAGCGCCGTGTCCCTCTGCCAAACCAGAGGAATGTGGCAGTTAGAGGAAGGAGCGCAAGGTGAGCCAAAATCAGCATGATGGGATATTGACTCTTGGCTTGTAATTTCATTTTATGCACCAAGTGGCAAACAAGATATCACACTGTTCATAATCCTCAGCATCCCTGAACACACACACACGCCTCCCACGGACTTCTTCTTGTTATTAACAGGGAATCTAAAGCTGTGTGTGTGTGTGAGGAGAGCCTCGAGTCAGGGGTCTTAACACCAGGACTCACACCTGAAGGGGGGAGAGTAAACACACACACATGCTCACACACACACACACACAAGCGCGCTGGGGGACACACACTTCGTTGCCCCACTAAGTCCCCCCACGTCTGACATATGTCACTCTCAATCTGTTCAGCAGGCCACAAATCTCTCCAGTGTCGTACTGCCACTGTGTACGGGGGGTTGAAACAGAGGGAGAGCTGAAGACTGGAGAAGAGGGCACAGAGGGACAAAGGCAGAAAGGGAGAGAGGAGAGGGAGAGAAGAGGGCACAGAGGAGGCAGGGAGAGCTGCCGCTAGTGGCTGGTTGCTCCCCTCTCCTTGCTAATTGGTAGTTTGGAACACAACACAACACCATCTGTTCTTTAAGAAAGTCAGATGCACAGCCTTAAAAAGATGCCACCACTCGTGAATACATTTACCCGCAGCCAAGGCAAATAACTCAACGGGCCCCGGGCTTCTTTCAACACAAAGATCCTGCAGGACGGCGGCTAGACAGGCATCTGTTATATTTGTTATAATGTTTAAGGGGCTTTGGATGTAGTTTGGGTACCTGCCAGAGAGTCCTGAATATTGTAAACATATGATGATGAAGATAGTGAAGGAAATAATTCACCAGCAGCACAGGATTCACCTGTAACCACGATTTGGACGTTAGAAGAAAACGAATGGAAGTGGATTGCCATCATGTGGTTGAGCAATGTAATCGCAGTGAAGACGCTCAGAAACTCTGCACTGTAAGACCTGATTTTAGAAAAATTCACATTTCTAAGCAGCTGCACTTTATGCAGAACCTCCAGATTCTGGGAGCTCTTAACTTGCAGTATTTGACAACCTGAGAATAAGACGTAAAAATCATATTTTTCAGGATTGCTTTTAAAGTTTGCCGACAAAGTGTTGCTTTGGTTGTCAATCTTAATGCACATACAATGGCTTGACTGTAGACTTTCTTCATCGGCAGATTGTTTAATTAAGTCTCCTAATAAAACAGGGATTTGGGAATTTATTAACCCTTTTTTCAAAATAGGAGGTATGTTGCATGTGGAGGAGGCGTATCCAATTTGCCTAGCCTATTAGCAAAAAACACTAACAAACTTGTACAAAACAACGACATACTTTAAGTAGCCTTAAACATACTTGAGTGCTTGTTCTGTCCACCCAAGTACAGGCTGTTTGTGGGAAACATTACTATAAACAGATATCTCCAAATCTGTAGGCAAAGGACAAGATTTTGGTATTGGAAGTGTTCTGGATTCTGTGTGAGCTGGCTTTGGTCCCATCCAGGTAAACAGCCCACGTGGAAAGCAAAAGAGGCGGAAGGCATTGGCCGAAATGCAATCTTTGGACTCATCAACTATCATATGATGACAATTTAGCTTTAATTAGTTTTGTTTGTTTTTTTTTATTTGCATTCATAAGCAGATAACCGTTTGAAGAGATTAGCCAAAATGTTGTTTCTTGCATGTTAATTCTAAGACAAAGAGGAAGAGGAAGTCCTGATAACCATTATTCAGATATCCACTGGCTACACCAGAAGCCCTGAAACATTCGCTATCGCCTTATTCGGCTAAATTGACATCAGCAATGGGTTCCAGACTGAGAGGATTTACACTACACTTGGATGGAAGATGTGTCTCAGCACAGAATAGACCCCATTAACCTTTGGATCAGATCCAGATAAAGGGACAGATCCAGGAATTATTTTATAGGGTAGGGTAGATTTCTGACATTTTTCGTGAATTTCTCTGGGAACAATACATGGATCTAGATGAAAAGGGCAGGCTTATTTAAGTGGCTGGTATCTATGATTTAGTACAATTTGATGTTTATCCAAATTAAAATCTGGATCTCGCGTACCTAAATATGTTTTGCTTGATGTTGGATTAGACTTGATTGAATTAAAGGGGACTGCAGGGCCTTGATGGAGGTATGCACTCTACTGAGTGCCGTTCTAGTTATCCATGTTCTATAATTTTGCAGTTTGGCATTATTCTGTGTTCATGTACGGTCTTGAATGACAATAAAGTTTACCTTGTATCATGTAAATTTGCTTGATGACTGTTTAATCAAATGTTAAATAGGCCAAAGCTGGATGTAAGGTCACTTGAATGTGTGATAGCATCATGCCATCAGACATCCTTATTTAAATTTAGCTGGTATTTTCATTGAACTATCAAAAAAAAACACACACACACAGTGTAATGAGCCATCAGCCACAGTGGAGGAAGGTTATATCAGAAGCATTTAACAAAGAAATGAATCTATACCAGCATCAGCTGTACCACAGAGTATAAACCGGACCCTCTTGGGATTCCAGGCACACAGCTCAATGCAATGACCGTGTTTTACATCGCCAATCTGTTACAGTGGGATCTCCCCTGCTTCAATCCCATGGATGATTAAGCGTGATAATTAAGGTTTTTGGACATTTTCCACAGAGGAGCAGACGTGGCAGCTGGTGACATTCATGCATTCCCAAACACAGAGGAGGGAATTACAATGAGGCCTCCATTCATTTCAGTGATCACAAAGTCTGCTCTTGGCACCAGTTCAAAAACAGTCAAGCTGTTGTTGAAAAGGACTATTTGTGGCCCTCTTTGTCGCAATGTAGGCAATGTACCTTGATCTATTTGGGGAATTATAGAAACCATAGATAGCAGCCAAATATTTGTTTTTGTTTTTTTGTTTTTTTAGCAGGGATATTCACTTACTGCTGTCCAGGAAAGAAACCAGGAAAATTATCAAATTACTTGTTAGATGTTTTGGTTAATCTCCAACACGCGTGGCACGATGATAAAGATCTCACAGCTGCTTTTATAGTCTTTTGTTCACTGGATAAGAGTTGAATTGTAGCCTCAGTAAGACCAACAAACAATGCATCAGTGAGATCAAATAGTCAAAAAATAAGCAGGTGTCTATTTTTAACTTAACGTTATTTTGTATGAATGAATGGCCATAATTAATGACAGTATGTGGCTGTTTCATTTTGGGTGCTGGCCCAAAACATTTATAGGTCACAAAAAAACCTGTCAGATGTAGTCATGATCTCAGTTACACACTACACGTGCACCACGTTGTAAATGAGTGTGAATGGGGGAATGAGAGCTATTGTAAAATGGTGTAGATTCAAGTGTTGTGTAAATACAGTCCAGTCCAGTAATATCAGCACGATATACAGGAATAATCAAAAGTGTTTTCAGAGGTTGCTGTACTAGTTATAATATTATTTTAAGGCAGATAAAGCATGCATGTTGGTTGTTTTATACTGTCGGGTAGTTTAATCCACTGCAATACATCATATTGTTGGTCATATGTGTTGTATGTAATCGTAATCGAATAAGCAAGTACTAGCCAAACTAAAGTATTTGTTTGCTCTTCTCTTGTATTTATTTGTAATAACTCTGTTTAATGTCCTCTATGTACATTTGTTTATTTTTACATTTGACGTGTATGTGCTGCCATTGTCGGCTTTTTACCAGGATTCTTTGTATATTGTTGTTATTCTCAATAAATGTAAAAAATAAAATAAAATAAAAAAATAAATCAAATCATACATCTGTGTAGAATTATGCAGCATAAAATGGAAAAACTCAAGTACCCCAGGTTCAGTTAAGTCCAGTACTAGGTTTATTTACTCACGTAGGCTACATGCATTAGGCTTGAGTAAATGTTTGTGGTTACTATCAGGCGTGTTCGTTTATTTGAGAGAAGACAAACTACGACGTACTGTTTACCATTTATTTAAAATTGTATCATTAAGTAAAGCTTGATCAAGGACTTTCTCTGTTTGAAAAATCGCAGGCAGCAAAGCTGTTAACTGCAACCAATCGCCCAGAAAAAGATGCACAATTTCTTGCAACAATGTGTAATATCTTTTCAGTTACAGAAGATGTCTAATTTCTCATTGTTTAAAGCAAATAGATAAGGTGAATAACTTTCATTGGTCAAACAGGTGAAAAAAGGTGGGGAGGAACCGTGGTTTAGCTCTCCCATCGTGGGTGCACGAGCTGGTCCCAGCCCCTTGGCAACCCGACACCTTCACTTCCTGGAGACAACACCCTGTATGCCTGTTCATGCTCATCTTCATATGCGCATTTGCGTTATTGTTATCTCCTTGACCTTTGTCTCCTCAGTGAATGTGGCTGTGTTCTCTCTCATATCCTGACTGACTAACACTTTCTACCTGTCTCATTAGGCAACAGGATATGGACAACTCTTTTATACAATGCAGATGATAGGTGAAACACAATTTAAGAATACAGTTCATCGGTACATAGCAATTAAATCACAGTGTCTTAGACTTTAATCAACAGTGTGCTTGAATCAGACAGATTTTTATGTGTATAGTCATTTATGGTCAAATGGATCATCAGTGCAGGGCAGTGCGGGGCAAGGGGTCATAGGGGTCACAGTGCTCTAGTAATAAAGTAATAAAAATGGAAGCATCCTAACACTCCTTATCCCTCTTTTCAGCTCCTTCTGCACTCTCCTCAGCTCCTCCTTGTCCTACTAGCAGTCGAGGTTTTTTGTGTGTGCCGACTACATTAGCCACATTGCGACTAAGCCACTGAGTGACATCACTGGAGACACTTTATCAGATTACACACAGCTTCCTCTGGAGCCACAAGAGGCTTTATACTACTTTTTGTCACACATGCAAAACTTGG
The DNA here is from genome assembly GCA_900302685.1 of Spondyliosoma cantharus. Classification (NCBI taxonomy): domain Eukaryota; kingdom Metazoa; phylum Chordata; class Actinopteri; order Spariformes; family Sparidae; genus Spondyliosoma; species Spondyliosoma cantharus. The sequence continues at coordinate 59,321 of OMLP01039661.1, read as the reverse complement.
ACAAGTATGCCGGCAAGTAATTAGACAAATAGAAGCTGTTAAGACACACAACCAGGCTAAAAACACACAGTTATAGCTGCCATGTTTGAATGCAGAAATCAATTGTCTTAAAATGCCATTGCATTAAATGTAATTGTTGCTTGAATACATTCTTATGATGTTCATGACAGTTTTAGCCCTATTAATTCAGCCCATGAGAACCCTGGTGACGTCAAACAGACTTATAAAAGTATATACAAAAACAAAACTGTGATACTGTCATATTTTAGAGCATATAATCCGTTTCAATCCATCCCTGTTGAAAACTGATGTTGCTATAAAAAAAAAGCACAATGAAATGGTCAGAAATCTGCGCTTTAATTTGTGTTGATCTTGAGCGCAACCTGCTCGGGAGCAGGTTAGGTGTGCAGCATAAGTTGTCATGGCGATTCACGCTGGCAAGAAGTGAACCACTGCTGTACTCCTGAAAACTCAGTTGCACCCTGAAGTTACCTCAGAAGCCAAAGATCATGCTTCTTAGTACAGGCCTGCATTATGCATTAAATGAAATGAACTTCATTGTTCAGAGTGTACCTGAATAATTACATTCCTGAGACAGGTATTTTCTTGAGGTCCAGTGAATTTGAATTTGATAGTCACAACGGAAGTCATCTAATGAAATGCAGGTCTGGACTGTAGTCTTTAGTTTACAGTGACCCAACATTCCCCCATAAGCAAGCACTTGGCGACAGCGGTGAGGGAAAACTGCCTTTTTAATAGGCAGAAACCTCAGAGCAGACCGGGGCTCATGGTGGGCAGCCATCTGCCTTGACCAGCTGGGTTGAGGGGGAGAAAGAGAGAGGAGTGGCAGGGACTAACTTAGTCCTGAAAGGGGAAATCTGGTAAACCTGCGCCCTATATATACACAGTAATGCTGACAGACGCTTAGAATAACAACCTCAGCCCATCAGGGTCAGAAATCTTTGACGGTCAGAGTTGCCCCAAAGGATTACATTGCAGCTGTCTCATTCATACCGACTGATATTTATCAAAAGTTTTGGAATCAGTCCAGTATTGCCAGATCCAGCCCACCAGAATAGAAATGAACTGTGGCTGAGATTTGGGATGGTTCTGAATGACTCTGTCCGCTCTATGTTGACATGTGACCAGCTTGTGGCTGAGATCTGGCAAACAGGAGTGGACTGACCAAGTATCATCATTCCACGCAGTATGTAGACTGGATGAACAAGTCTGGTGTTGGCCAGATCTGGGCCGCAAAAATGTTGCTATCTGGGCTGCAACGTGATCCTTTGGAGCAACTCAAACTGCCAAAGTTGCTCCCATTAAAAGCTCTAAGCGCTGTATTGTAGGCAACTGGACTTGTTTCTGTTTCTTGAAGACGTTTCGCCTCATCCAAGAGGCTTCTTCAGGATGAGAGGTGAAACATCTTCAAGAAACTATGACATAGCACTGAATTACCATGACCTGGATGACTGAGAACCTTAATTTCCATTAAAAGTGTTTGTTTTTGCCACTGACAAGCAAATCTTTCTAAATACCTTTATTTTTTTGCATCTGTGAAACAGATAAGAGAAAAGAGGTTTTGCCAGATAAAAAATAAAGTTTTGCAGTATAATTGCAATATTAAATCCGCAATATGTATCCAAGGCGCTTTTTTCCGTTGTGTATAGCTATCTGTACATGTACAAAGTTGTCCAAGTGTCCAAATATCCCAATCACAATATGCAAACATAATACTGTATTAAAAATAGACCCTGAGCCTATTTTTTTTCAGCAGTGAAACAGGAAGGGGCGGGGGAAGGTGTTTATTTTCAAATACTCATTTCAGCCACAAGAGGCTGACTTGCACCAGGTGAGTTTAGATTCTCCATGTATTCTCCGTGTGTGACAGACCAACTAATATTTATCATCAACAAGTCAGATCAATTAGTACAGCAACATGCAATAGCCTCATGCACATGATTTTTTTCTGATAGATGAGCATTTTCATTTATTACCATAGTTTATGGATACTGGGATCAATAAGGAATTTCTATTCTATTCTATTCTATTCTACTGTCAGTTGCAGCAGCACAGCATTTTTGTGTTCGTGCTTTATGTTGACAATGACTATAGGAGTATAAACATAAAGTAGCAGAACATTTCAAGTAAAGTACATTTAACTAAAAAATGTACCGAAGTAACTGCAGTATTTGCGCAGTTGTCTAAATATACTTACTTAAAGTCCAGCACTGCTGAAACGGCCCTTTTTCTAATTAACCAGCAGTCACCGAAGGCGGAAGTAGCAGTGAGTGAATTATCTCGCTCTCCCTGCTGTAGTGCGCACTGCTCTCTGCTGCTGGGGGAGTACCACTTTAACAGTAGGGCGTATCCGCTGTGTGGAAATTAGGAAATACGTTCATGTTTGGAACAAGTCCCTCCTTTACTTTTAGTTTGACTACAGTTGGTGGTGACCAGAGCCTCCAACGGCCGCTTGTAATAATCATCTCCACCGGCCCCCCTGCTAGTAGCGGTCCCGTCCATCAATGGCTGATACAACCTTCGTTACGCGTAAGTTTCCAACCATTGTTTTTAAAATTTCTGTGGCGTGAAAAGGAAAAGGGTTTAGCTGTACTGCACGGTTAGGAGTCGTCAGTGTCTTCTCATCTCCTCAGGGAAAAAAAAAGTTTGCTGTCATTTTAAAACCGCCACAGAGTTTCACAGTTTACGTTGGCCCAAGTGTCTTGATGCCAACGTTCAAGGAAAATCTAACGTCAGCTATGCTTGCTTGTTGAAACGTAACTGATGGCTGAAGTTTGCGCACAGGCAGCCACACTTCACCTGAAGCTGCTCATTTGGACAAGGGTAAGAGGACAAAAATATATTGAGTATTTTTGATAAGATATGACACTATGAAATGATAGCTAAGTTAATTAACGTTATATAACCCTGCCCAGACCAAAACTCTAGGGTGTCTTTTTGAACTGAGATATGTTTTATGAAACTCAAACGTATAAAAGAATGCTTTTCACAAGATCTTACCCTGTTTATTGTATTGGGAACCAACGTTTTCGTTTCCAAAAAACTGCCATTTCTCTGTGTTAAACATGTAAAAACCCACCTAGGTTATGACACAGAGACGGCAAACCTATACTCATTACCTTAAACGCATCTATGACCAAATCAGTTAAGTGTACACTTTAAGGTGTTATGGTAATGTTTGAGATGGAAAAACTTCATGTCTGTCGAAAACAAAATATCTCTAGATGTATATTGTCTGCTTGAAATAACATCATAAAAATGTTGTCTTAAAGAAGCACTATCTAGTTTTGGGGAAGAAATTTTAATCAGAGAAAGATCTTCATTGCCTTGATTTTTTTTAAGCGTCAACACTCTAAATAAATAAACAAACAAAGTCTTCATTTTCATGACTGAATAAACTGTAAAAACCCTAACCCTAACCGACCTTAAGGGACAACACAATTTCATACTTGTTTTACTTTGTTTATATGTGGCGGACCCTGCTACCTGTCTAGCTTCAAACGGCATTCTGGGGACCTTATTCGAACAGCTTGTTTATTTGAACAGCTTGTTTTTTCAGTTAGCGAAAAATCAATACGCTTGAGTTTGCATCATTACCTCATTAATACTGTAAATCCTCAAATTCGATTCGTTTGAACTTCTTCTCCAAAACGTACGCACCTTTATGTACATAAATGACAGGAACCAGCTGCCTAGGAGTAATAATATTGGAGTGGCACAAACAATGTGAACAGCAAACGTAATCCCCTGTATTAATTCAGAATGAGGTGTGTATTAAAACGGAGTCAAGATGAATGTTTTACAGTCTGTTGAAGCCTTTAGTAAGAGTCTGGGGATATTTTGAAATACTGGCAGGGCCATTTATGTGTCACAGAAGATTACTATACGTCTCTTTGCGTTAAGGAATACTCAAGCCAGCGTTTTCTTTTGGTTCCAGCTGAGCTGATGCTTCAGTTCTCTCCATAACCTTTAAAATGTCGGGCCTGTTTCCATTTCCATGGGGTGTCCACGGGAGTCTGTGGCATCCAAAAGGCCAAGGCTGAATTGTCATGCTTATTTAATTAGACCAAGTCATGCACTGAGTTGGTTTGGTATCAAGAATGCATGTAATGTAAAAGCATACTGTGAGTCTTGGTTAGTTTCAGCTGTCTTCACCACTTCATGTGCTGCAGCACACATAGTATAAACTTTTCCAGTTGAGCTTTGACTCATTTGCGGGCAAGGAAGTTGTTGTGGTCTAGGTCAGTGGTTCCCATCCAAGGGGTCGAGACCCCCCCCAAGAGTTTCCCAAGACAAATGTGAACGGTCACAAGATGATTTAAAATAATGAGAAAGGAAACAAAAACATATTTTTGTTGTTTATTTTCCAGACTTTTGCCTAACTAGTTTGAGCCAAGTGCAATATCCAAATCACAAGAGCTGCAATTCTTATTATATCGAGAAAATGTGTGAAAACATACCAATACCAATGAAGCAATGCAGCGCCCCAGAGATGCCAAGGCCTACAAATCATATCCTCCAAGCATAAATGAAACATGTTTGGTTGGTACAGACAAACAGAACAAATTGAAGTTGATTGAGTTGAATTTGATTTTCAATGCAAAAAGTACCATTCCCACTAAAATCGTGTCTCATCACAATTGTGATATTGTCAAAACAATCACAATATAGGATATTTTTGCACATCGTTCGGCCCTACTATGTTTTTCTTGCAAATTCTGGATACTTTCACCTCCTCAGTCCTTTAAATTCAACAATGTCTGAAGTAAAACTCATACCGGATCTACACACAAAAATACAACATGCGCTGAGGGGTCATGAACAGGAAGGATTGGGAAGCACTGCTCTATATGGAAAATAAAGCAGGTACAGTGTTTATTTCACTGTAGGACTAATGCCAAACATTCCTTCATATCTCCAAATGAACCAGCTGGTAGCTTTGTTTTTGATATTACATTAAAGATGCTTTTAAATGAAGATGAATAGTTCAGTGCCACCTGGGAGCGTGGGAGTTTTTCAGAAACATATTTACAGTTGAGTTAAACGGATGTTGCTCCAAACCACACAGGTATCGATGAGGTTACACCGCCCAGTGAAAGCTCTGGAGTCGAGCCATCCCCCGATCAAGCTACATTTTTAAACATGCCTCAGTAAGAAGATCCTCTTCTCTGGTGTCTTCACAGTTATTAAGATGCTATACTTGCTTTACATGTGGCAAGAGGAGCTGAGCAACAGTGTGATGATTAATTGATTAGTCATTCGACAGAATTAAAAGAAAACAATGTCCTCCCCTGCTTCCATCTTCTCCCTTTGCTGCTTCTCTTTGTCGGACAATTCGAAAATATGTCACCTTCTTGGAAGCGTTTTTGCTATTTTCCAACATTTCATAGGCCAAACTTTTAAGCCTTTATTGTCGTGGCTAAATGAAAGGGCAATCACAAAAAAACAAAAATGTTTCGACCATTGTGTCTTCATCAGGCCTTCAGCACCCTATGTGGACCCACCCATATATTGGCCACAGCTAATTTAAGGCAATCACATGACCCAGATGATGACATGTAGGTGAATTCAGGTCAGTGAAGCAATGACATAACAAGAGATGAGATAACGCTAAGTTGACAATGTGCAAAGAAGTGTACATGCTTGCAACACACAAAATAGTCTCCAATGTACAAAATAAGAGTAATGTTAAATCTGTGTTCTCATTTAGACCGGGATACTTAAATGCATCCAGTCTTCTTTTTTGGAGTGTCTGGATTGCCTTTGGAATCACCCTTTTCTCCCTTTTTCCAAGAGCACCCAACACAATTTTTGCCTACATTGTGTTAGATAAAGCAACCAGTCCCTTTTTTCTACATGTGACCATCTTGCAGTTTAGATGCTCCAACCCTGTATCTGGACTGTTGACTGTTGACAGCAGTAATTGTCTCATTCTCGCAGGGAAATTGGACTTTTTTTCTGCTCGCTAATCAGTATGCAGCGTGATGATGCAGCTTAGCAACGTTCTGCACAACAAGTGCATGCTCACGAATACGCAGAACTGTCCAAATGCAGGCACACCACTGATCCCATTGCGAATAATTGCCACCATGCGCTGACATCTCTCGAGGTGTCAGTGCTCCAGTTTGAGAGCTTTAATCTCCATTAGCGAGTCATCTCACTGGATAAAAGGAACAAGGGTTGAAATGACAGCTGCATCTTGTGTAATCTGCTGTGAGATGTGGTTGATTTTAAGTCAGTGGGTCTTAGATTTGCTTTCCTAGCTGTGCATGATTTCCTGACTATTAGGAAATGGCTCAGCCACAAACGGTCTGGCGATTTTAACCCATTCATCTTCAGTGTTCAGCTGAAGACCACAAATGCTTCTTCTAATTTGTTGTTATGGTCAAATGTAAGCCTTTTACAGGATGTTTACTGTGACTTCAGCAGTTGGGAAACATATTCTTGATTGACGGCCTTGCAGTACATTTTTATAGCTGTTGAGTTACTTCAAGTGTTGTTATTTTGTTAAATGAATCTACCGGGATACAGGAAATGTGGGGTCTTGATCATCCTGTTGTTATTTACCTAACAGCTGGCAGTTGCGTAGTAACTTTATCTGGCTTAATGTAGTCGGTGAACTTATGCATGTTACAACTACGTGGTGAAAAGTTGAATTTTGTGTGCTCCTGGTCCAAAAACAAAAGCTCTAGTTGTGCCTGCAACTCACCCTACCCTCATTTATTTTGTGTTCAGACTGTCTAAAATCAGTCTGGATACAATCTGTATATACCAAAAAAAACAAATTTAGGCTGGCCATATGAACAAGGCCATAGACATTGTTGTAAAACGGGAAGGAGAGGCGAACTAGACCAACAGTGGTCAATGAGGAGACATCAAACAGCTCCCATTTCCTTTCTCTCCTTTTCCTAAGACAAGTAAATGGAGGAGAATAATACAGTTACATCTCGTTAAGGATATTATTACCGAGGTAGTGTATCTGAGAGTTAACTCATGGATTAGAAAAAACGTTCCTGAGTTCCTGTTTTAAGAGCTTAACCTAATTTTCCACAAAATGACTCACAGAGTTGGAAATTATCTGGCAACAAAAATGAAATGGAAAATAGAGTTTAGGTTAATAAATACACAATGTGCTTGGTGGTGACATGAGATTTTCAGCTGCTGTCAGCATTAAGGAACATTCACATCCTCTTTTCTCACATGCCCTTTGGCATTGTGGTGTGGTCAACAGTCAACAGCACTCACCGCTGATAAACAGTGATAGCTTCCCATGTTCCATATTGTGTGAAGGGAAAATCAAAGGAAAGAGGAGATAAATCCACCAGTGCGAAGAGAGGAGGCAGAGCACACAGCTAAAGTGTCACACAGCGCAGTCTTTTTATAGGTATTTTTCCATCACAAATCGCTCTCCCTGGTTTGTTTTTGCCGGGATTGATTTCGCATCACTTCTTGAAAGAGTCTGTTACAGCGGAGATGTCGATAACCTTCAGGCAGACAGAACTTCTCACAGCATAAATCCTCTTAAAACGGCAGGAAATTAAACTAGCAGAACAGTAATGCTGACCTTTTCAGCCTCTACTTGGCTCCGAAAGGATGAATCAATTGGAAGATTTAAAACTGAAGACAGAAATACTTTTGCTGATACGTTTGGGAATGCCTCTTATCAGTGACGGTGGAAGGGAACTTGAAAGTAGTTTAAGCGTCAAATTGAATTTCACGTTTACTTGCTACAGCGCTCAGTACAGCTGCTGCTAACTGTAAGACATGTGTTTCTTGTACCCTCAAATCTCAAAATCCAGAGAATCTTTTGATCTGTCAACCTCATGTGTTAGTCATTGAGACATATTCTTATCTCAAAGTCAGAATAAACATAGTTCAAAGCAGAATGTAGCGTTGTCTCTTTGTGAGCAAGATAACAACAACTTTGCTCAAATTAAACACTAACGCACTAAACAAAAAGTTATGACTTAATCCGGGTATTACTGATCAAAGAATGTAGGTCCAAGATGATACGTTTCAGAGCTACAACAATTAGTCGATTAATCAGTTGGTAGATTGACAATCTATTAAACGTTTCAGTCACTTTTCAATAAAAAATATCAGACATTTGCTGGTTCCAGCTTCTTAAATGTGAGAATTTGTTGCTTTTCTTTGTCATTTAAGATAAAGGAAGAGTCTTTGGACTTTGGATGTTGGTGGGACAAAAGAAGAGATTTGAAGATGCACTCTGGGACACTGCAGAGCATTTTTCATAATTTCTTAAGACTTTTAATTGGGCAGATTAAATGATAATGAAAATAATGGTTATTATAAATTGATTGGCAGAAACAATCAGTCATTATTTAAGCAAATTATGAAGCAAACATGTCAAATATTCTCGGTTTGAATATTTTCTGCTTTGTGGACTACTGCACATTTATTAATATATTTTATTTTAGCACTCTGTCGTTGCATTCTTTTCTACTTTGTAATGCAACAGCTGCACACAGCAATTTCTCTCAGGATGAATAAAGTTCTAGTTCATTCATCCTTGACTTTCGGTTCTCCTTTTACTCCACTCAAAGTATTTAGGTTAAGTTAGCAGCTCTATTTATATCCTTTCGAAACTGCGGCATGAATCAACGTTGTTTTGAATTGGTGAACAAGCTGGGGAAAAGAATATCCCACGTATACAGCATTAATCTGTGTGAATCCACAGAACTACTGTATGAAAGTGATGTGTTTGTTTCACACTTTTCTGTATTTTTTGGCATTTCCTCTGAGGATTTCATCGTGGTACCAACTGTGGTTGCTAAGAGACTCATGACTCAACTCTAAATCCTCCTTCAAGGACTCAACCCATTTGCCAGCCTCTAGTCTTTTTTTCCAATGCTTTTAACACAATTGGCCTGTGATTACTTGCGAGTCTTTCGTGGAGGCATGAGACCGTGCCAGGGCAGCCGGCTAGTGTGAAGATATTAGCACACAGACACACAACAGTCGGTCACAGGATGGTCAGTCAGCACACAATGGTCTTTATCAGTGTGTTCAGTCTGATGCATCAGGCAACTGGAACAATGGGAGGGCACAAATCCCTGTATGCATCAGGACGCAAATGGTTAGGTAAGCAGATACACGCCTATACACACACACAGTGCTGTGGTATGTTTCAAAATGGCGTGACACACAGGATTTGATTGTGACATATGATTGAGATTCAATTGAAACTGTGATCTACATTTCTGTCTCTCTGTGTGTGTCTCTCACACTCACAGACACCCAGTGTACACACACACACACACACACACACACACTGATGCGAACAGGAAACCAGACAAAAGCACTCTTGTGTGTTGTGTTGGAATGCCTCACGTGGTGGGCCAGCAGCAGGAGCCAGGGGAGCTTTCCCCCTGTAGCTGACCACAG
>OMLP01039661.1:13769-41338 GCA_900302685.1 Spondyliosoma cantharus | reverse complement strand
ACACACACACACACACACACTGATGCGAACAGGAAACCAGACAAAAGCACTCTTGTGTGTTGTGTTGGAATGCCTCACGTGGTGGGCCAGCAGCAGGAGCCAGGGGAGCTTTCCCCCTGTAGCTGACCACAGGTCACGGTCGGCTCTCTGACCTTCTGACCTGATCACTTTGAAGACATCAGGGCCAATATCAGGGTAAAATGTACATATGAGAACGTTTAGTCATGTGAATGAGTTTCTTGTTTATTTTTTAACAGACTAGATATGTCCTGCAAGTATGTAGATACTTAATTCTGTAGGCGATAAGGCCAAACATTTGCGAGTTAAAGCTTCTCAACAGTGAAGGTTGTCTTTGTTTTCTTCAGGACATGGGACTTACTGGCGTTCTGTCATCCTGTGGGCAAAAGAAAACGTGTTTGAGTTGAACTGTCTAACTATCATTTCACATTAGCTGGCTGTTGGCGTGAGACCTATGAAAAACACGACATGTTAAAATCTGAAAGGACGCAGCAAACTCACTATTAACTGGGGGACACGTCTTATTTTTCCCCAATAATGCCACATTTTGAACAACAAGTCTGTGTTGAAATCGACAGGAGACGGCTCGCATCATGCCGTGCATTTGGCTAACGGAGCTGAACACACTGCAGTACTGAGACTTTCTGTTCCGAAGAAATGAAGCCGTGAAACAGTGAACGACAGTTTAATGTGACAGCAAAACAAGTTTTAACCGACAACTCTAGATGACAAGTAGCACAATAAAATAACTACATTCCGTTTTTTTTTCCGAACGATTTGCATTCACTCTAGGGTGGTTAAAATTGTTTTTCAGGACAGTTTTTGCAGAATGGTGGGAAAAGGTGAGTCGAGCCCTGTTTTTTTGGTCACCAGGCTTCCTACACCTTTTCCATAGTCAAAATCAAGCATTTTCAAGGTGTATTTTCATCCATTGCAATGATCATTGCACTTCATAACATCAAATCAGATGTTCATTTTGAAATTTAAAAAAAAAAAAAAAATTATGGTTTGCGATGACATTCTAGGAAAACGCAATTAAAGTTCAAACTGTGTCACCTGCCTGTAAGGAGACTTGGCATCCTATATTACCTGGCTGAGCCAATAAAACACAATTTATTATGAAAGTAATGCAGTTAAGTTTACAACTTAAATTAAGATCAAGTTTTTAAGGATTTCCAGTACCCGTACAAACCCTGTGTCATATATCATAATGAATGTATATCTTTGGTGTTTGGTCGGACATAACAAGCCAAATAAAGACAAGACTGTTGTCTGTGGGAAGGTGTGATTGGCATTTAACTGCCTCTTTACATATCATAGACTAAACAATGAATCAGTGTTGAAAACAATCACTAGTTTCAGCCCAAAGGGTGTGTTTTAAGTTGTTTGAATATAAAGTCCAGTGTGCTGAGCTCAGCAGCTGCTGCACCCTTCACAAGAGTCTTTTAGCACCCTGATGGGTCTAAAGTCCGGTGGGCGAGTGGGCGAGTGAAGCTCAAAATGGAGTGGTAAAGTTTATGGTCTCTGCTCATCTTGCTGCAGTTGCAGTAAAAAAAAGGAGATATACCTAACAGGCTTCGTGTCGGCTGTGTAAGTGTTGGCGCAGGCTTTAACGCAGTGCCTCTGAACTTTAAATAATGTTGTGACTTTAACATTTCATTCCCTTTTCAGTCTTTCCGCCTCCGACACCAAATGAGTCCTCAAAGCTATGAAAGAGGGGACAGCTTGCGACAGATCAGCAGTTAGAGAGCAGAGACTGGATTGAGCCAGGAAGGGAGCATTAAAGCTCCGTCACTTTGCAGCTCATCGCATTTAAATCCCCTCAGCTGCTCGGCGCGGGCCTCGAGCCTCGAGCGTGCCTTCCGACTCAGTGTGGATATCAGGTTGCCACCAAGGGCGTTGTAATGACAATCCACTGTTTTTTGGGGAGTTTGTTTTGTCTCCTGTTGTGACAATACTTGACATAATTACTGTGATCACTCTCCATCCTCCAGCGGACCAAACCACAGAAAATGGAAAAGGTGGGGAACCAGCAGGCGGGTCCAAACCAGACTACATTGCTTTTGCCCTGGTGCCCACTTTCTTCCTTCTGGGCCTGTTGGGGGTGGTGATCTGCCACGTATTGAAGAGGAAGGGCTACCGGTGCACCACAGAGGCCCAGGATGATGAGGAGTGTGAGGAAGAAGAGAAGGACCTTGAGCTGGGTGCAGGTAAGGAAATCTGAATAAGAGGGAGGGATTTAAAGCAAATCTAAACACTCGTAGTTGTTGGAAAATGTGACACTGTCGACTTCTGGAGATGTGTAAATGTGAGTACTTGATGTTTTTATTGCATCGGTGTACTCATTGTTCAAAGGCATCCATCGTCTTTATACTTTACACACCCAAGATTACTGCCCAGCCAGACTTATATTCATCTCAACTGGAGACAGGATTAGATAAGATAAGGGAGGGAAGTAGGAATTGTTTGACGGAAGAGAAGTTGTAAATTGCTGATATGCAGAAGATACAGCATCAGGTCAGATGCATGAACGTATTAACGTGAAAATGAATGGCCACTGTCACATTGAAGCATTTTAAATTGACGACGTGGTTTTTTTCCCCTTTTTAAAGAACTTGCCTGCCAACAAACTTTAGAAAAAGTTAATTGTGCAAATCTCACTTTGATGTAGCCTTAGTTTTAATACAACGGATCCTAGAATCCTTGGGGCTGCAACCGCTCCTTGAGCAGCTGCTTTGTCATCAGAAGGATAACAGAAGAACAACTGGGTTATGTTTTTACAGTGCAGGTAAACAAACTTGCATCGTTTTTAATAAAGAAGTCAGTGAATTATATCCACAGACACCATCTGGTTTCAGGCTGAGCACGGCATGTGTAGCTTTCCACAAAAAAAGCCTGTAACATTTAAATCGGCTGACAAAAAAAATGCAGAAATGTATCCTACGCTTTGGTGATGATTAATTGCGGTCAACTCTAACAATGGCGATGAATATGTAAATTGTTTACTGTGGCTTACTCTTAACATAAGCCTCTAATATGAAGCAGCAGTAGGATGTTCTGTTTGCAATTTGCATAACTACTAACCTAATGCGGCTCAGATATGGTGACACTGTAAGGCTGATATCCATGAGATAAAATTATAAACAGAAAGATTTAATGCTGTGATTAAGCTCATGCTTGTTAAGGCAATTTAAGAAATTGATGGAAAATCTCAGCAGGATGACAGCATGCATGCCTTAAGTCCCATAAAGAAACATTACAATACACCCACCTTTTTTCACCTGTTTTCATTGATTAAAAAAAAAGCTGAAAAATGTGTTGAATCACCAGTTCTTTCTTTCTTGCCTCTCAGGGGATCTGTAGTTGACTCTATTGAGAGGTATTTTACAGAATGTTGAAACACTGGATTTATTTTTAAAAGAAAGTCTTAAAATTCTACTTTTCGTCGCCTGCTTCACAACAGCAGCTCATGAATTGAAAAAATTCCTATCAAGTTAAACATTAACTGATGTCCGGTGTCGGGCCAAGCTCTCTCTGCAATCAGTCAGACTGTGAAGCTGTCAACTGAAAAGTAAATACAGAAAATGGGATTTCCAAGTCACTGGTCTACCTGAGGTTTACCATTTTCCTGTCATTGGATGATGAGAAACAAGGTCAGCCATCTTGCAGGAAAATCACGAGATGCACCTACCTGCCCTCCTGTACTTACAGGCTGGTCGTACATTCCTGAATCTAATGAAATTGTAGGTGTGGGTGCTGAAAGATGTTGATAAGAGAAGAGTGTGAATGGTTCCTTTCTTTAGCAAACGTTTCTCACTAATTCTGTATGCCTTAAACATGATTAAAACTAAAAACCTATTTATGTCAGATCTTATTTATCATTTAATGGGTAACTACCACTTTTATGTGAAATGAGTAGATTAAAGCCTTTTGTGGCTCCAGAGAAAGCTGCATGTAATCTGATACATTTCCTCCAGTGATGTCACTGTGGCTAAATTGAATTGTGGGTAATGTAGGCGCCAGGCTGTGGAAAGGACGAAGACTGTGTGGAATAGCTTTTCTTTTTCTTTTTCTTTTTGTAAGCTTTCTATAAAGAGTCCAACAGTGTTATCAGTGTAATGCTAGACCAGTGGACTGCATTTCAAAACCTGGTGCCTACATTACCCACAATGCAACTTGGAGGCAATTCAAAAACACACTTTAATGTATAAAATTGCTTTGTACCCTTAAATAAGTGGTTTGTGCTGATGAATGAATCTTTAGAAAGCGTCTGTAAGATCACAAACCAACTAAAAGTGAATTTAACGTCATCATGAGGTGCATTTGCTATTGTCTTGTTAAATCTCAGCCTCATCTCAGACATACTCCTCTATTGTGTCTGTCTATTTAAGGAGTGGAGGCCTATAGAAACCAGGAAGACATTTGGCATTCATGTCGCTCATGTTCTGACTCAATTAGGGGTGTGTTAAATCAGGTGAAACTGAAATAACCCCGGCACAGGGCCAGTTTAAATTCCCTTGGGCTCATAATAATAACCACAGATAATGCTTGATTGCTATGAGCGTTGTGTGACGACAAGTTTTCTGTCTTCTCAGAAGAATAATGACGTGTTGGAATTTTCTCACTTGGCATTTCACTTTCTTCATGTGTCGTGTCACTTTTTTTTTTGCTCATGTGTTTCGTGGCATGACTGCACAGTAGAGCAGTGAGGTTAGTGCTTTGCTCTCTCCTCTCCTTCTAGTAATTCTTGTGTGCAGATGGGAAACTTCTGGTGTCACTGGATTGCCCTGGAGTGTCTCACCGGCATGAGAAATGTTTGAGAACGATGAACTGTTTAGGCCATACTGTCAAGGCTTGTCTGCCTTTCTCACTTATCTGTCCTCACATACTTCTGGGAAATTTCATTCCTGGCAAAGCACGTCTCCACTATATCCCATGTTTTGCCAAAACCCTGAACTCCCTCCATCGAATACTGCTAACTATTTTACACCTTTGTCAAGCTCCTGCACCCACATGAGGTAATAAAGTCTTTTTGGAGACTTGGATTATGCTGGACAAGCTGAAGGAAACCATTTCTATGTTTGCTTGTTTGTTTTTTTTACATTTTGAACCAAGTCTCCATCTGCTTCCGTTGTTTAGGAGAATGCTACAGCGCCGTTTTGCTGTGAAGCTCCAAAAATATTCTCTGGAATATGAAACTGCATTTTCCATCAGCACTGGAATGGCTAGATAATGACTGAATTTACATTTTTTGGGTGAACCTTTCCTTTAAGTGGAGCCTGTATCGGAAGAGGATGGGCCTAAAGCTGGTTTCTCTTGTCGAGTAAATGTGATCTTCCTGCCAGCAGCACAATAGTCATAAGTGCATTAGGGTTTTTTCCCTGCTGTCTCTGTCTTGCTCTGTGTGTCTCCTCACTGGGCCCAACCCTTTCTCTCTGATACGTTGACAACAAAAGAGTAGGAGAGAAAACATTGCTTGTGTGTTCTGGCCTAACTCATTCAGTTGATAGAGCTCTCTTGTTTCACAATGATCAGGTTTCCTTTTACCTCTCCCTCTGTCTGCTTTTAAAAAAAATCTTTTTCACTGCCTTGTTGTAAGTTGTGAACAGCTGACTTTTACATTGAGTGGGTGACATGTTTGAATAAGTCATGACATGCAGAGGATTCCAATGAGTCACCTAAAGAGATGAGGAAGAAAAACTAAGGAAGCAATCGACAGGAAGCGCTAGGAAGTGCCTCAAAGGGGTGGGTTCGCTTTCTATTGAGTCCAATCTTGAAGCAGGTTTATATGGACACGTACTGTGTATGCTCATACTGATCACATGCCTCTGAGGCATTTGTTATTCATTGCACTCTGCCAGAAAAGCCTTATATCTAACATTGATAGCTGTTAGGGAGCATTTAAAGGACCAGTGTTTAAGATTAAGTGGCATCTAGCTTGCGATTAACTGAACATACCTCGTCTCGTCTTCCCTGCCTTAGCGTACCAGCACCTATGGTGGCCGCTAAAACGCAAAAGAACCTCTGTAGAGCCAGTGTTTGGTTTGTCCTTACGAGCTACTTTGGAAACACGGCGGTCAATGTGGTTGCTCCTTGTGACAAACCCACAGAAATTACCACCCAACTCTCCAGTTCTCCACAGCTCTACGGAGAGTTTTAGCACCTTTCAGCTCATTGTTTTGGTGTAACGGCCAGCAACTGTAATCTTTTGATTCAATCCCACTCCTGCTATTTAGTGAATAAGCTCTAAAAAAATCACTACATGTTCTGTTAAGCACCAAACATTAGATGTAAACAGTTTGCGTCTAGCTTGTGAACATTCGAGTCCGAGCTAAAAGCAGAGTGAATGTTGAAATGTAATCTCCAGGTGGCCAAGAAAATGACTCCAAATACATCAGAATTGTGCACCAAGGTCTCCATGTGCATTAAAATCAGTCAAGTGCAACTGGTGCATCTGAAAATTTGATTTAAATGAAGGAAGAAATGTTATTCACCTTTTATTCCTGTGTACAATAATTTACATAATGTGTATGGGAATGAAATGGAAATGTATGATTGGGTGCTGATGTTCCTAACTTTTAAATTTTTCGTTCAGTCCAACCAGTGTGAATAGTTGGTCTGGAGCTCCAAGCGTTATAGATGTGGAAATAGGAGACGGTTTGCTTCTAAAGGTCACTTTATCAACTCTATAACGATACAGTATGATATGATACAACTTTAGTCTCAGTTTACACATATGGCACATATTCATAAAAGCACATCAAGAAACATGTCACATAATATCCTCAGATCCAAATCTGAGATGAGCACACTGATTTTGGTTCAGTAAGAGGATACACTGATGTATTAAAGAGTTCTTCGGCCTGTTGTGTTGAAGTGGAGGCGACTCTTAATCTCCTGTTGGAGGACAGAAGTTGTTATTCCCTGTCTGGAACATGTCAGGGGTCAGAGGAGATACTGTTTGCAAGTCTGAGTGTATGTTTGTATAAAGTGATAATCAGTTAGTATTGAATTTGTAGTTTGTTGTGCTGCCCCCAAGTGGCTGACATTTGGAGTCAATCCAAGTTTAAGACTCATACAAACCACAAAAAACACTATTATACTATGTTTCAACGTACGTTTTGACGGCCAACGTCCCAGAAAATATCCTCTCTCATTTCACAATATCAATAGCACATCAATATGAAACCAAGCTTGAATCTGAGCTAATAGACGAACACAAGGCCCTGTGAGTCGTTGTGTTGGTTTTTATTAATCATTTCTTTGAACTCATTGTTTTCATTTTTGCTCCAGTCAAACCCCTGGGAGGGATGTCACCAGGTTGTAATATTAACAAGTGCTCTTAAATGATGATGTATTGGTGTCATGTTTGGCATTTACAACATAAAAGCGTCCTGGCTGTTCAAGAAAAACATGCCTTTAAGCTAAATAATTTCCTGTAGCTGTTGTGCTTCATTTTCTGTTTAAGTTTATCAATCAAAGCTACTTGAGGAGATTATCACTTTCATACTTACTACACACTTAGTAATACAAGTACTTCTATTTGTCTTCTTATCTTCCAGACATGAATGACACCCTCAGTGAAAACAATGACACCGTGGGGCAGATCGTCCATTACATCATGAAGAATGAAGGTATGTGTTCAATGTACAGACTTAACAAAGGCCTTTTTTTTTTCACTGTTATAAACGTAACTTTCGATTATACATTACACACATTTTTCGCCCTCCGCCCATGAAGCGATGACAGCTGGCACTCCATTATTGTTCCAGCAGGCACATTTTCGCACATGATCCGGGAAGGAAGTGCTTGTCTCTGTAGTGGTAGCAGTGTGAATGATTGTGGGAGTCAGGAATGAGGATGTTCGAGGAAGTTCAGCAGCAGGACAAACTGGCTACTGCCGAGGAATTTTGAAGGAAGACTAGCGATGAGTGCGGTCGGTCACGCCACAGTTGCCCATTAAAGTAAGAGGGGGTTTCGGCTGTTGTTTAACTGCCTTATTCCCGTGAACTGAAATGATTTCCCCTAGCCGGAACACAAAGTTTAATTCCTTATAAATCACAGCACCATCATGATAGCGAGTAATTGCTGTTCTTTGTTCAGCAGAGTTTATGAAAGGCAACTGGTGAGATAAGGATCAATGTTGGTATTGTATCGAATACAATCAACCTGATGAGTATGAATGCACATGGAGATTACAGGATTTCCCTCAGTGCTACTAAAACTCCCCAAAGCAGTGGGGTTCTATTGAAGTCCGGCCAATGTATGTACATTTTAAAGGCTTTTAGAGGTACAATGGGTGCTTGGTTACCTTTTGTGGCAGCTGGATTCGCTTGATTAACCGATCTTGAGAATCCATCTTGCCAGACTTAAAGGCTTAAACACACTGGTTTGGACCGTACAGCAGCCTATTAGGAATTCCTGACAGCTACAGACGTGGTTTCAGTGTGAGAGAGTGTTGTTTGAAAACAACATTAACCTCAAGAGGTCAGCACAGTCAGGTGACGTCATAGAAAGTAGAGCAAAGGACAACATGAAGGCTTGTCTCGACTGGCATCGGCAAGAGTTTGATTTACCAACCAACTCCGGTGGTAGTGCTTTCCTACGGCATATGGTTTATCAATTTAATTGGTTAAAGTCAGCCTGCTATAGAAATACATAGACAGATGGTTCGTCCAATCAACCCTCCAAGAACTATTTCTCAAATGGTTCTGTGCAACAAACAGTCGAGAAGTCGCCCTGTTTGGAAAGTAATACATCTTTATAGTTTGAGTTGGGAGGCGTCCATAACAACTATTTTATTTCTAGATGTATTTTTTTCTCATGTCACAACAGGTCAGTCGAGCAATTTATTGACTGACTCTCCATGTGGGACCACCTGGATGAGTCGTGGCAGGAAAGCTTGGACTGACCATGTAGTTATTCCTTTGCATGTATACGTACAGAGAAAAAATAGCACAGACGTCTTACTCTTTGGCCTCTTTCCCTACCTAATGTATGGAGATGAAACAGAGATGAAACAGAGATGATTATACTGTAATTTTCACAAAATGCCACATCTGTTTAGGATACGATGTGTAGTAACCCACCCTGGAAACCTAGCTCCACATCTCAGTAATTTTAGGTACAAGGCTAGAAAATCATGTCTCAAAAGTCCCACAAAGTTTCTACCCACAGTTAAGATGCACCACTTCTAGTTAGCATAAAACATGTGCATATATTTGAAGTAACATTCATACCAGTAACAATAATATATTTAGTCTTTTTTTATTATGTTATCTATATTGTTCAGTGATGTAGTTATCAACAAGTTTAACGCCTCTTGTTTTATAAACAGATAATGAATGACAAAATGATATAATACTGTTGTAACATCATATAATGATAATAATTATATAATAATACAATATTGTATAATCTTCTTCAGATGTCTTACATATTCTGTCCCCCCTGAGGAGGTGGAGTTTGAGGTGACTCATCACTCCTTTGGCAGTAAAGATGTTTGTGGAGTTGGAAGTCCGTTAGCTGTGACTAAAGCCTCACGTTGTCAGTCTGGTGTCACGTTGTGGTCCTCCGTATGGTTGAGCTCTTTGAAAGTTTGACCTAGAAAACTTATACGCCTCACTACTGGCTACTCTAAAAACCCATTTGTAGGTATTTTCCATGGAGATTATTATTTGGAACACAGGAAGAGATGCGTGTGTGTCACATTTCCACTGGCAGCAGCAGTTTGTATATAAATAAACAGAAGAACTGAGTTGCAGTCATAGTCTGAGCGAAGACTGCCATCTACAGAATACAAGCGTACTTGTTCTCAGTCAATATAGTGTAACAAATAATAATAAAATCCACCCAGAGGATAGATGACATGTTTATTACTTAAATTAACAATTTCATATTTCTGCTTAAGAATTGCTTAAGTTTTACATGGATAATATCTTCAGTGTCTATACTTGAATGATGTGTATTGAGTCTGTTTTCTTTAATTTAAAGGATAAAATAGTCTGTTACCACTGAAAAAGTCGCACCAAAACCCTTTAGATTGAAAATTGATTGACAATACATTACAATAGTCAGTCTTTTTAAAAGTAGCTGTTGTTTTCATATTTTTCCTCCCAATCAAATGTATGTACATGACCAAATAAACAAAAACAAGAGCTAAAGATTAACACCAAAAAAACAGCTTATCTTCTGCCATTAAGATTTTTATTCAGATATTGCTTACAGCAGCACATCACACTACCTTTTTTACCAGCTGAGCCCGACCGACTTCACATTGGTTTTTGGTACTGATCCACATGTCTTTCTGTATTTGTCATTATACCTGGTTAGATTCAGAACATATTTGCATGTTAGGCATGTCTGATCTCAAGGTCTTCGTCGGGATCCTATCACCATATTGCTATCAGTCTGCGATTCTGAGGAACGGTTGTTATTGTTGACCTCCTTCCAACTACCGGCACCATAGCATCACTTGACACCCAGGGAATGAGACTAAACAATCAACAATCTTTCCCTGGAATTGCCTACTCCACCTACAATTAAATTGTAGTTGGAGGGTGTTACGATCCCAGCTCGTTGGAGGAAGGGGACATAACATAAAGAACCAGATTGAGGGAATTATTTTCACTGGACATTTTGACCAGAAAGATTTAAAGAAAGAAAAGGGTAATGTAACTAAACCGGTGTGAACAGCTGGAAATAAATCAATCAATCAATCAAAAACTGTTCTAACTTTGGCAGGAAGTGAAATAAAGTTGGTCACAGTAAAAGTGTGTTTTCAAGGTCTTTTTAAAGACTCAAAACTGAATCCTCCACCGTCCTCAAAAGGCAAGCCATGCATAAATAAAATGACCAAAACAAAAGCAAGTTCATAACACTTCTGGACTAAAAATAAATAACCGTCATCAAGAATGTTCTTGTGAAAACCCCTGCGGTGCCCCATGGTATGAGGGTGATCCGGGGTGATAAGGAGGACAGAGGCTTGAGTCAGACATCCGTGCACACTTTTAAATTAAACGTTAAACATGGAACTCCAGTGTTCACCGACATGACTCATCTGTGTCTCGGTGCAGCCCTCAAACCTTTTTCCTCAGGTACTTTGTCTCATATTCTGGAGTATGTTTACTCCGGGTCAAGTTTTTTTCTGGTTCGGGTGGTGGCGTCTTCCCCTGAGGTTGTCGTGTACAGTTATCATGTGCTCAGCGAGTGCACGTGATGTGTCGTTTAATTGCGTTAGGGAGTTAATCTATTGTAGCCATCTTTCAATAAGCGCTCTGCTTTTGAAGTCACTGGAGCGTTCCCCTCGCTAATTCCCAACACAATTCCCACACTTCTCTTATCTCTCCCTCTCCCTGCTCCTTTCTTCTATCTGAACAAGTGTCTTTTTCTCTCTCTCTCCCTCTCTCATCAGCAAACTCTGACGCCCTGAAAGCCATGGTTCATGAAAACAGCATTGATTCTGATGGGTAAGTGTATTAACCGCCTCAACCACCAGATGGCACCATAAGACTCTTTTGAAAGCCTCTCGGTGTCACTGCTGGCTGAAATGAGAGTAGCCACAGCAGGAAGTGAGCACTCGAAACAAGGCAATCAGGACACATTTCTCTTTTGATACTTTTCCAAATTGGCAAGGTTTGATCGAGGGCGAGCAGCTGGGGACTGTTCCCTAAATGCCACTGGGCCCCGTATCACTGTGTTGTGGGATTATCAAAGCATATTGTGCACAGTTGTTTCCATGCTTCCTTATTAGATTCTTAGCCAGGATACAGTGGAATGACTATGATTCCAATTGACAAGGAAGTATTAAGGCAAAGAAACCATAGTTGTCCTTTTACCAGAGGCTTAACAAATACAGCTGCCTGCATTAGAGCTGAAACCTGTCATTTATCAAGCAAAACTCCTAGAAATGTGCCTGTTCTAGCTTCTCAAGTGTGAGGATTTGATGCTTTCACCTGTACTGTATCTTTGGGTTATGGATTGATGGTCAAAACAAGCAATGTAGCTACACCTCTTTCTATATTCTGATATTTTATAGACCAAATCTATCAATTGAAAAGAACAATCAACAGATTTCTCCTCATGTTGGTGGGCATGGGGCTGTAGTAAGAGCGATAATCTGTGTCTAAATGGTTTAAAGGTTTCTGTGAAGCTTTTCCAAAACTAAAAACACTAAAACAGAAGTGTTAGCACAGAAGAACATACATTTGAATGTATTCCTAACATGAGCTGCAAATGTTAGCATGTGTGGCTAGCTAGTTGCTTACCTACAGTGGTAATCAAATGCTATATCTAAAGCCGAGGAGCATTTCATATAACATTATTTTGTGAGGTTAAAACTTCTGTTAAAACAATCCTTCATGATAGCCTACACTACAATACTACATACATACTATACAGGGGGCTAACGTTGTCCTGTCCTTGGATTGTATTTGTAGAAGGCAAGATACACATGTTTGTCCTTGGCATAAAAGCAGTTTATCTTCTAACATTAAAAGTGAAAAATACCTCACAAACAGTAAATCATATATCTAACCTCCAGCTGATATAACTAAGCAACCAGACAGTCTGTTTTTTTATAACACTAAGACTAACTAGCTCTACCACTCTACAAGATGCAGTTTCTTTATTTCCCTGTGTAACTCAGAGATCATCGACTGGTGAAGATGCGAACATTAAGCCTCGGTTGCAAAGCGCGAATGAGCTGACAGGCGCACAATAATTATGAGGCTTCTGTTTTAAAACACTGCTTGAAACATTAAACAGCGCTGCAACCAAACTATGGAGCTAAAGTTAGCTTATTTAGATTGCCAACAAGTGTAACCAACCAGGATCGTCAGCTAGAAATGATGAAATCAAGGCTCTATTGTTTAAAAAAACTGCTAAGACGTAATGTAGCAGCGACTACTTAACTCATTGGCTAACATTTCTTGTTCTCAGCTGCATCTCATGGTCAGGAAGCATAAAATCTATAGGCCTCAAAATTAGTCTGAGTGTGTCATTCGCATTTTGACACATGTCCAGGTGACAAGTGCAAAATGAGACATTTGTAAAGGGGTTTCTGTTTTAAAGTGCTGCCTGGAACGTCATGGAGCTAAAGTTAGCCTTACCAGCTAGCTGGCCACAGCTGAGTTGTCATTTCTGACAAATGTAACCATCCTCGATCTTTAGCCAGAAATGAGAAGCCGCGTTTTGTTTTCCTCCTTGTGAAATCAATTATTTATTTTTTTAATGAAAACTAAAACACTATTTTGAGTGTTGGTGTAGTAACAACTACTAACAGTCATTAGCAAACTTTCAGTCGCTCTCGGCTGTATATAAAGGCCAGGATCCCCAACCAGCATAAATTCTATATCAGGCCTTTCAGATGGATATCAGTGGGTTTTTTCATATTTCGACATACACATCTCAAATCAAAGGCTGCCCACTTGTCACTCTGAACGATCCCGCATCATAAAAAGAGGAGCTGTTGGTACAAGCTGAGATTAGACGTCTTTGCGTTGCTTTGCTGCTGAGATAAGAGGAGAGGGAGAGAGGCTGATAGACAGATCGTTGGAGGAGATGCCTGTGACTGAAGAGCAGTGTGAGTAAATCGAGTTTGCCGAGTATGTTTTCCCCCCTCTCTCTCCTCCTGTCATCTTCCTTGTCCCGCTACATATTGTTCTGGGAGTGAAGGAGAGAGATAAAGAGGGAAGAGATGTTCTCCTTTTGTTAGTGTAGATAAATGGTAGCGGCGTTGCTGCGAGGATTAGATACTGAGGTATTCTGCTCAGTCACATTGGGTGTCCTGGAACAATCAGCAGGAATCTGCAATCGCACACATTTCCCCGGCGTCACTTTCATGCTTCTTCAGTTCTCTCTCCAAATCCCCTTTTCCACATATTTCCACTCCTTGTTTCCCTTCACTTTTTGTTCATTTTGTTGGAATTGCTCTCCCTGGTACTCCCTCTTTCGCTTGCAGTTACTCTTCATATCTTCCTCTCTCGCTCCCTCCCAGCCAGGTCGGGCAGTCTGCCAGTGGATCACTTAGAGATGGTGGAATAGGGGGGACGAGTGGTATCGGCGGGGGTAATTTATGGGACACTTAAGGGGTGGAGGGAGACGGACAGACAGGCAGAATGAGAGAGAGCAAGAAAGGCAAGAAGGAAGGGAAGGATGGAGAGAGACTGCAGGGAGGAGAGTGACTGTAGTGTGGCCAGGGCTCCCTATCTGCCTCTCCAGATTCGATACTTAACTTTACCCTCGCCTCAGTGCTGCTCTCCCCGTCGGTGCTCCAGCCTCCACCTCTCCACCACCCCCCAGTCTCCTCTTCTCACATCAGCCGATCTCCCCTCTGCCATGTCGTTTCTTCCCTCCTGTGGATCAAACTCATGTTTCGTACCTCTGCTCTGCAGGGATACTCTCTGTACACTAGCGTAATACAGATTTTTTTTTTGTGCATTTGTTTTAGATAAAAGCCGCGAATTATTCATTTGACATGCGTGTACTCACACATTGTTTACCCCAGTGATTCCCAAGGGTTGTCTGCTTGCTACTCCCCCCTCTCACTGGTTGCATATGTTTACTTTCGGTGTAAAATCACGATACAGTGTATTATCAACTCCTTTGTAGACCATATGATATATATGCGAAGACACAGTTTAGATTTGGATCAGTTCACTTAACATAATAGATAACAGAAGAAGCCGTCAACCGTTTCTTATCTGGGTTTTGCCATTAAAAGAGCAAAAACAGTGCATAAATAACTGTAAATCATTTTCACCAGTTAAGTGCAGCAAAGCTTCCTTCAAACTAATTCCACTGACGCACATAAAACATGGCTAAATAACGAAAAACATTTCGCGAAAGTATAAAATATGGCTCAACAACTGTCAAGGTTACCATCACTAGCATTTTACATTGAATGAATTAGCCTAGCTGCTAGCAGACTTCATCTGTAGTCATAGTTTAACACAGGGTGTTTCAATCCTGGTCCTCAAGGCTTCCTGTCCTACATGTTTACCTGCACCGACACGCCTGATTCTGATGATCGGCTCGTCATCTACCTCTCCTGAAGCCTCATAACGACCCATTCATCTGAATCAGGTGTGTCGGAGCAGGGAAACTCAGAAAGTGACAGTTTAATTTCAGCCTGCATTGTCAGAATAGTTGAAACACAGAAGCTAATACTGCGGGAAGTTAGGCGAGCGAGGCGTCCGGACAGATTTTGTCAGGTTTCCTGAGTATTTGATCTCACAACAGCATTGTTTTCACATGGCACGCCCTTTGTCTCTTAACCTGTCTTTACCCTGAAATGCAAAATATTTCCACACCGCTGATTAATTCCCAGACTGCTCGCCTTCATCTGCCTACCGCTAGCACTGTTTTGAAGTCACACAAGCACAGGTGCGCCATGAGAATATCGAAACAAAAAAAGGCATATCTTATTAATGATGATATGAATCGATGTTTTCATTATGCATCGACGATGAAGCTACAATGATTAACGATTGGTCAACTATTAAATTAGCTGAAACTATTCTGATCGAGAATTGATTCCAGCTTCTTAAATTTGATTATGTTGTGGTTTCTTTAGTCCCTGATAACAGTAAACTGAATATCTTTGGTTTGTGGACAAAACAATTTAGGATGTCATCTCGGACTTTGGGAAACACTGATCAACATTTTTCAGTTTATCGAATATTTTATAGGAAACTTGAAGAAACAAAGTGTAACTTCCTGGAGACAGTTGCTTGAGTCTCATCCCCATGATGTCAAGAAAACAAGTTCAGACAAGTTACATTTTGTTGCTTTAAATTATCCAGTAATTCATAAGAAGATAAAGCAAAGACCAAGAAAAAATCAGAAGTTGGGCAGAATTTTGTGTAGTATTTTGTCTTTTCTGCTTTACTATCCTGTTTATAATCCAACAACGCTCAACAATCTCATTTAACTTGCAACAATCTACACATAACCCCAGACATGTGACATCCCTGTGTGTACTTTTGGTTTTAGACAAGGCCTCAAATAGGAGAACCTTCCCAGGGGCTCAAGAAGCTTTTATAGAAAGTCAGAAACTTGAGAGATCAAAGACACGTTGCTCATTATACCGTCTGTCCCATGACACACTGTATATCACATGTTTACATCAGTGGATAGAAACACTGTTTATACCACCTTTGTGCATAAACAATGTGAAGAGCTGCTCCCCGGGGTCGTTTCACTGAAAAGGAAAAGAGATGTGAGAGAGAGCAAACGAACAATTAGCCTCCTTTGACACACTGTTGTATCCTGTGTAACTCATCACATAATTGCCTCCATTGTTATTAAACACAGTCATGACTAAGAGCTTGTCAGCGATGTGTTTTTGCCTTGTTGAAGTCAGACATTGATGTCAGTGAGCTTAAATTCTCTTTAAAATATCAAATGTTTTGGACTAAATGTTGGTGAGTCTCACTTTTCAATGTCTGGTCTCCTTGTCTTTTAGTCCACCGCTCACCCCCACGTCTCCCGGCACCCCGACGCCTCCAATGACCCCCGTATCACCGGGTGCACCCCCGGGAGCCGCCAAGCACACCTGCAACCACCTGCACACCATCGGCGGCATGAGCGGCACCAAGAACATCTGCACCCGCTGCAGCCAGAAGAAATGGCCACTGATAAGGAGGCCGTCGGCCCGTAAGGCGGCGGAGCAGCGGCGTAGCCACCATGGAGAGGTCACGGTACTGGCGGTGGGCAGGTGGGCAGGTGTGTGTGAGTGTGTGTCTGAGGCAGAAACACAAATGACTTTTTTTTAACTAGCAGAGGTAGACTAAAACAATTGATGTGCCCCAGAGGCATATTAGATATTAGCACGCACACACTCAAAATCAAACATTTACTCTGAATGTTTGTCACTGAAAAAGCCACGCTTAATTACACAGGCTTAGACTGTCCGGCACTTTGTCACAGAACCAGTGACCTGGAAAATACACGGGTGGATGTTTCTGGGTGAAGCCTGGGAAAATAGATGCTGCAGGGTTCAAACGGTGTTGTTGTTCCGTGGGAAGTTTCAGCGGTGCACCTCTGTTGTGTGGCAACAATTCCAGTTAAAAAGCACAATGATCAGGAGGAGGTTCTCCAGAAAACGGAGACTGACGGCAACAGAGAGACCGAACAGCTTTCTACAAGAGTTTGGTGTTTTTAGGATAGCAAATGTCAACCTACCTTCTTTTTTTCATTCTTTCTTTTTCTTTTCTTTTCATCATTTGTCCCTGCAAGGGCAATTTTGTGCAGCAGCTGACAACAAATGTATAAACAGTATATGAGGAAAGACACAACTTTTTAAATTAGAAGACAAAAAACAATTAAATGTAAAAAAACAAAAAAACATTGTATATGGAATTCTTAATAAGCACATCAGTAAAGAAATATAAAGACTATAGTTCTTTGTTCTTGGCCCCAATCTATTTTAAGTTCACCTCGCGTATCTCCAGCTCTTATTCAACTCGGCTTATGTATTTCAAAAGTTCTCTTTGTCCTCCTCCTGCTTTTATTTGAACTGATGTCAAGATTTGCACAAATATAAACCATATTTCTAAATAAAAGGTTCTAACTGAACAGCTTTTATCACAGTGAGCCATTTTCTTCTTTTGTGCAACTCTTCAGCAATGCAAATCTAGAGGGATGTCAGACAGATGCTTGATACTCCATCATATAGAGGTCATTAGGCCGCTTCAGGAGAACTGGGGCTCACCTGGTGTCACATCTTGAATCTGTACTTACTCGGCAGTTAAATTTGTGCAGCTTGCTGTCAGGACTTCATGCTGCTTCTCAATAAAAGCCAGCCTGTGTTAGCGAGTTTAATGCTTTTAATGTGAAGCAGCAGGAGAAGGGTGTTCTGTTTGCATTGGCGGTAACATTGCACGGCTCCGACACAGTGTAAAGAGCGCGAACAATAGACAATGAGGCTATTATCGATGTGATAAACCCGTGCTGGATTATGTAAACGCATCTTTTTCCTGTGAATCCCTCCCGCGTGTGATGGAACAGGAATGGTGGACTCCACCGCTAACAATAAAAATGACTGAATCCTGAGATCAACACTGAATTTAAATATAGTGAATGGTGAACTGTAAAAGGCAGCCAAATTGTGTTTGGTTTTTATGACAACTTTATGAAAACAAAATGGCACAAGAATTGTGTTAATTTTCGGGTTTACCAGCGTTTGTAACGGGTTCAAGACAAAAACACCATATTTGTTAATGAACCCTGGCGCTATGTTCAATAATGAAGCTGTCAGAGATGTTTAAAGTAAAGACAACATTTCTCAGTCCACTAGTGAACCCAGGAAAGCGTGCAGCCTCGACCCCGTCACGCAGCGAGCGCTCCTCTCATCCTTAATGTCCCGCTGCGAGCTGATTGGGATGCAGCGAAGGTCGCTTTTCATTTGCACACCCGGATGAATGGCCGTGTGCGCAGAGGGGTCAGCATGACCTGGATACGAATGTTCATTTGCTGATTTAATTAAAGCTTTTGGAGTGTGTGTTTGTGTGTGTCTTTGAGTGGAGGAAAGAGGATGTTAAGTTGAGGTGAGTGAGAGTCAGCAGCTGTGGCACAAATGAGAATGGCTGATGCCCGCCGAGTTTACGTTCAACAGCCATTCTCTGTGGTTTGTTTATATTATGATATAAACACGCTATTTACAAAAAGTCTACAGCAGAGAGGGACTGAGGGTTTATTTTGACCCAGAAAAATAATTCACACTGTGATTATTTTCTAAAAAAACTTTCTTTAAAGAGTTCAACACAATTTCTCGCCGCTGTTTGTATTTTTTACTTCGGCCAGTGGTCTCAACAGAAGAGCCGGAGTTTGTTTTAATGAGCACAACTCTGCAGCGCGCGAGCGTTTCATTTGGGTCACAGGCGGCAAGAACATTCAAGATTCAAGATGTTTGCTGTCGCTGCGCTTGTACAAGTACGCTCGCGTGCAATTCTTTGCCTGAGCGGCTCCACTGCAGTGTATAAAGAAATTAAGGTATAAAGCAAGAGAGTCGTGACATATGAATGTAATAGTAATAAAGTATAAAGGCAACAAAGTATGGAGTCTGTATGGAAGCAATAAATATGAGAATACAAAGAAATACACTCGAAATTTGAAACTAACAAAAGAGAGAAAAAAACTCAATCCTCAATATACAGAGGAGAAAAAAACGTTATTAATTATCATTATTAAAATTACTCTATTGTTTATTTGATTTATTTTTTTGTCATCTCTCAGGTTCAGGGTGACAAAGTGTGAAAAGCGGAGGACCCTGCTAATATCAGACTCCAACGGGAGCGTCCCCACGTCTCCTACGGAGTTGGAGCCCAAGAGTCGGACGACGTCGGAGTCCCAGCAGGTCGGTGTCCTGGAAACGTCTTCATCTGTGTCCCTGTTTCTTTTTTTTTTCCCCCCCGAGTCCCATCGGGCTGCTCCCCGCCGACACTCTGTGTATAAACAAGCGTTGCTTATGCACACACATTCACTCTTCTTACAGCTCTTTCTGAAGAGAAGCTGAAGGAGACTGTGTTCAGGCTGCAACCAATGACTTTTTTATTAGTTAGTGCTAGTTATTTTATTGATTTAGACTTGGATTGTTTGGTTGAAAATTTTTAAAATATAGAAAAAAAGTGTGATACAATATTCTAAATCACAAGTTTCTTTCAAGCTCTAGATCTGTTCAACCATCATCCAGAAATCTTTAGTTAAATATCACCTAAGAGGAAAAAAAAAAAGGAGCAAATCCTCAGATTCAAGTAGCTGGAGCACAAGTATGTTTGACTATTTTACTATTAAAATAACTATTACAATTGTTGTGGAGTAATTTTCTATCAGTCCATTAATAATTTTAGCTCCAAAATGTCACTGAAACATTGTTTACAGCGGTGACGATGAGTGCACAAGCGTTAAGAATGCAAAAGTCAAGTTTATTTATATACAGCTTCCTAATATCAAATTCATAGGCAACAATCAAACACTCAAAATGCTCCAAAGAGCCAAGATATGAAATGACAATTACGCTGAATAAAAAAAACAGCTGCGTGCACAGACACCGTGTACCTTTTTACCCAACAATTACCTAAATAAGTGTTTAAATATTCATGATAAAGACAAAACTGCAGCAATAATCAGCCTCCAGCTCTGCTGCCTTGTGTTTACATCACAGAAACTCTGGTTTGTGAAATTACAATGCTCCAGGTGATCGTGAACAGCCTCCGCTCGTCTCTCCTCGGTGTTTAATTTACTGTTTACAAGTGTGCAGAGGAGTTGTTGTCTTCCTGCTGACGCTGCAGTTGGAGCACAGAAATGTCCTCATTGTTGGTTTCTTCTTCTTTGGAGACAGAAAACAACCTCAAACAGAAACTTTTCGATGGTCCCTCTGTCCTGTGGGACTGAACTCTTGATTCAACAATAACAATATAGATGATCTCAGTTTAGTTCTGTTTGGCGGCAGCTGAGGCAGTAAACTGTGATTACTGGCGTGTTTCTGACCCCCCCAGAGATGCCGTGTGTGTCTGTGTGATGTAGGATGGATGTTGGAAAAGGATGTTGGTGTGTTAACAGTTCATCTTATACTTACAGGTGCAATATGTAAGAATTCTAGTTGAAAAAAGTTTAGTTAGCTAGTTAGCATGTTAACCAGCTAGCCCGGGCCAGTCCTTGTCCATAGCTTTTGTACTGGCAGTGTAAATGCCAACACTCCCCAGTCAGCGCCCTGAGCTTCCAGTTCAGACTGCTAGCTGCACGGCTAACTGAGCTAACTAGCTAGTGGTAGCTACAGATAGCAGCAGTTGTATTGATGTACTGCTGCCTATTTATTTTTTTGCGTATGAACTGGGCTGGAAATCTTACATATTGCACCTATTTTTAAAACTAAAAAATAAAGTTACATTAAATGATGTTCAGGTTCTACCGCAGTTTCTTTTTTCTACATATCCTGATTATCCTGAGCAGATTCTGAAGTTCACTCTGTAATATGAAAGTTTGTTTTCACTGGCTTGAATAAATTTGTTTTAGGGTCATCTTATGTTTCATAGATGATACAATTGCAAAGAATCCGTTTACAGCCCAGGAGGACATTAAACACCTGTGTTTGTCTCATTTCATTCTCCTGTTTCACGTATCGACTTGAAGCTTTCTCATATCGACTGTGTGAGAGAAAAAAAATTCCTTCCGCCCAAGAGAATAAACAAACCGAAAGTCAATCTCTCCTAATCCGAAGATCATCGATTTAACGTTTATTTTCTGTAATAAATCAAGATTATCTCTGTCCGACAGGAGCAGACGGACGACTTGGACAAAGAGAAACGATAGAAATCCAGGTACAGTGTTTGTTTTTCGTCAGTGTCATGTGTGTGTTTTTTGAATTTCTGTGTCCTAACACCTTTATTCCCTTATTCCCTCATTTCCACAGATGTCCAAAGAGACTGGAAAAGGAACATCTGGACACTTTTGTAAAACCCAAACATGAACATTGAACCATCAGCAGAGGAGGAGCGAAGTCGACCCGGGAGTCGTCCCTCCACATTCCCGCTCCGCAGGGAGCCAAAAGTGCTGCTGATGACGAGGACGGCGGTGGGAAAGTGACACGTGGAGTCACACTAGCCAGTTATTTTTACAAGCAGGAGGGAGGTACGGCGTTTCCTCCTGAAACCGATTTACAATAGTGCCTTGCTCAAGGGCGTTAAAGCAGGGCAGCTGCTCAGCGTCAAGGAAGCTTGACTCATGGATGTGCTCCATGATGCATGTACATATGTTTTTGTATGAGGGGGAATAGAGGAGTTTTTGCATGTCACAAGTTGGTAAATTGATAAAACTACAGTCAGAAACAGGAAGCAGGAACAGCCTGATAGAGGGGTCACAGAACCAGGAAGTGGACGTTACGGAGTCCTGCGACGGCGCGATGTGTGCCTCGCCGTCAGGACGAGTAAGCGTCACTGTCAGGTTTTTGTCCTGCTCCTCCAAACTATAATCCTCCTGTCTTCATGTTGATCATCCAGTCCGACCTCTCATGTAGGCGAACACGCAGCGTTCTGGGTCAAACAACAAATTAGCCGCTCTCCCAGCGACATGAACAGCCAGTCTGAACTCCTCACTGCCACGTTCTCCTCCGTGTCAGAAGTGCATCACTTAATCTTTAAAGCTGCATTAAATGTTCGTCTTGGTCACGCCTGTGGCTGGAAACGCATCACCGATCGAGTCGTGTTTCCGTACACACACATTCTTTTCTTTTAGGTCTGTTTTGGTCTCCACCAAACCCCAAACCAGCTTGTCCTGACGACAAATTTAAACACAATGCCAAAACTGGGAGTTATGGAGTTTCATAGTGTTTACATGGGATGCACCATATGGATTTGTTTCCAGTTCATGCTCATAACCAATAATAACGTACTTCTCATGGTCGATACCGCTAAATTAAGCGATAATTTCATATTTTTGTGTTTTTAAAAAGATCATATCCTGCAGTTTGTGAAAGGCTCATATAGTGAGCAAAGATTGTGGATTTAATATTCCATAGCTAAGATTGGATTTGTTGTATTAATACTATGGATCAATTAAGGGTACTCCTAATTTTTATGAAAGCTGCTCAGTGACACATGAAGCCAAACTAAATTCGACTTCGTGGGTATAAAATTAATTGAATCTCCTAAATCGTTTCCTCATTGTATGGCCCATGGAGCGGCCGAGCAGCTTACTTCCGATGTCGCCCTCTGCTAACTTGAATGAGAATAAAATGATTCAAGTGTGCAACTCTTTTAGTCATTTTCAAATGTTATTGGACCAAATTAATCCAATTTTACTCTCACTTACTCTTTTTTAAGTAGTTGTGACTCTCAGACGCATCACGCGATGTTCTGGCCACTGTCAATTTTGCGTCAAAGCCGGCGGACTTTCCCCCCCCTCCTCTCCGAACTCCTGTGAAATGTATCGTGCAGATTGAAATCATGTCGTCTTCAGCTGAAACTGTAGGAAAAACATCCACACTTTGCGGCTCTACCGGGTTTAAATGTCATGAGTGTGACAGCAGCTTGTTCTTCTCCTTTTGTGTTTATCAGGGAAAGCAACTTTAAAAGGAAAAGTTCAGCCAAGAATAAAAAATTACATGAACGGAATTTAATATTTTTCGAATTTATCCTTTAAAAGGTGCATGCCGCCACCTACTTATCAGCTTTATATTATCATCTATTAACATTGTTTTATGAAAATGCAGATAATAAACATTTCCCATCATCAGGGTACTAATTTATTTGTGCTGATTTATTGTCTCGATACATGTCGTGCATCCCTTTTTGTTTACAAAGGCAGAGGCTGCCTTATGAAAACATGCATCTGTTGCATTGTGGGAGATGTAGGAACCAGTGGTTTTTTGGAGTTTGACCCATACTAAAGACTTAAAGTCAGTATATCGCACCCTTTGCTGCCTTGATTTTGATCACCTTTTTTTAACCAGCCTCGTGAGTCCTGCAACTTTGCGGAAGAACGATACAAATCATCCAAGGTCGCACGTTATCATCCAAATATATCACTTTCCCAAATCTTTGTGATCATTTCTGTTTCCTTCCGGCGTTTGTGAATGTCTTGTCATTGAGTCTCATTTTTTTTTTTAAGACAACTTTTTGTTATTCACATATTCTGTTGTGTTTATTGTTGTAATGAAAAATAAAGACTAACACATATCAAACATTAATAATCCACTTCGTGTTGTCCTCTAATTACACACTGTACACCAGTTGAGACATTAAAGTGATAAAAGTCGCTGACCTGCAGGCTAACTTCTCCCTCTCCTTCCTCCTCTGAGTGAAACATCCATCTTCATATTCTATTCTTTCTCATTTCCTTCTCCGCTCCCTCCACGCTCCTTTTCTCCCCTTTTTGCACCCGTAATGAAAAGATGATTTGTCTTATTCATCTGGAGGAGGTAGTCTGATGACCTGGGGCTCTCTATCATATTATTTCCACATAATGGAGATGAGATGGAGATGGAGATGGAGAGGTGTTTTCTTGAGATCGAGGATTAACACCCCTTGCTCTTTTGGTCTCTTGTTGACCTTCTGAGGCTTATCGGGCTCACTCGCGCGAACAGACACGGCTTCGATAAAGGCTACAAGTTTCTGAACAGGAGGGAAGATACAAATCTGCTAATTTAGGTTATTACGCCACTGAATTATTAACATGATGCCTAACTGCTCCGAACAACAGCGAGGACGTGATTAAACAAGGCTCCTGAGTGACACATGGCTGCCGCTGGTGTCACTTGACAGCGCCGGAGGGAGGATTGACTTTCAGAGTGTTGACAGGGACGGGGGAACATTCACATGCAGCTGAAAAAGAAAACCCCGATAGCACACGAGGCGACGTCACCCCACCCATAGCAAACCTGCCTATTATAAACACAGAGGGTGGCTGCGGGGCGTTCAAACCTGTCAGAAAGATGTGGTCGACAGTGCAGGACATAAAGGATCTGGTGCAAATATTGACTCCGTGTGTGTTTATTTTTGCCTCAGAAACGGTGTCAGCCAACTCTGTGAAAAGAGGTTTCTCACGCTGCATCGACGCGACTTAAGAATCCCACGAGGGAGTTATGTATGCACATAAAAATGGTATAGATAATAATAAAGCTCTGATCTGTCTCTTTTGCATGACTTCATAAGTGGTAAATTTATCTCAGGCACTGAATTATTCAGGCCTCCAGGCGACAGGGTTCCCATGCCGATGCCAGGCTAAGTGCCCTACATCTTATCTTTGTCTCTGGCTATCAGCCAAAGAGGATGGAGCTCTCTGAGGCTCAGGGAGGAGAAACTTTTTTTTTTTTTTAGGGAAACATTCAGGACCAGTGGGAGGAAGTCTAGTCAATGTTTAACACCTTTGAACTACATCAGGGCAGTGAATACGGTGACCTTCTGAAGTGGCTCACTGCCCACCTTTCTGTAACTCAAACAGTGTTCACAGATTCCAGCAGACAGTGAAGGGAACTGGAAAATGGAACACAGAAATAGGATATGAAATATTAACCTGAAAAAGAGCAGAGTATCTTTCCTTTAATAAAGAATACATTTAAGGTTACTCCTAGTGTAAGTTTACATGCTTTAAAGCCCCAAAAACACTGCAGTTTCCCCCACTGTCTGAGACGCCCTGTTTTGGCTTCTGTCTCTTTAAGCCCCGCCCTCCTCCCGAATAATCAGTCTTCTCTGATTGGTCAGCCCTCACATGCCTGACCTTAACGGAGCAGCTGTGCTAAACCAAATCTCAAATCCCAAGTTAGCCGCAAGGCATACATTATGCAAATGTATGACATGGTGACATGTTGTGATGTCACATCGTGACATGGAATTAAAGGCGGGGCTACTGACAAGGCGTTTCAGGAGCTTCTGTTGGTGATTACTATCACCTGTACCTATAAAACAATAACGGAAAGGGAGAAAAAGAATGGTCTTCTGAAATAACTCTGAAATTATACATAAAAACTTTCATTTTACCAGAAACATGCTGCCAAACTGATGCGGTCTTGAGTTTTCATCTTTCATCATTTTATTTATACTTCCATACATCGACGTCGATACTCCTCTCATCTCTGGAGAATTTTTAAAAACCTGTTCCTTTCTTTGTTTCTCTGAGGAACATGAAGCAGCAACAGGTGATCAGTATCCAATGTACTAAGATGCCAACACAGCTTTAGTTTATTTACTTGATAAAAGACAAAAAAAAGATGCAAATGGAGGAAAACAGCAGTACTGTACGTTGAAAAAAGAGATCTGAAAGAGATCAGTTAGTTGATTTAATTTAATTACATGTATTTATCTTATTTTTATACATTATGCAGCTATAGATAATGTAAGAAAAATAGACATAACCAGGATGAGTCATTACAAAAATCCTGTTGACATCAAAGCACTTTTGTGTGTCAGTTTGTTTGCAGACAAAGAAAATGAATCTGTCACTAAGTAAACGGTAGTATTCCATAAATAGACTCCCAACTGGTCTAGTTTTATGAAAATGAACTTGATATTACAAATAAAGAACTTAATTTTCTATACGCACTAAATAAAGAACTGTAATTAGTCAATTAAGAGAAATCTGGATCCTAGTTTTGCATATTAACTCTACAATAGGCGTTTGCTTTGTCCCACGGTCCATCATTGAGTATCAGTTTTGGCCTTCCGAGAGATAAAGTTGGGGCGCCTCTGCTGTAAGAGTTAAAGGGCTGCATTCAGTCTCCAGTTAAGGAATTTAATATTTAACCAGAGTGAAACATTTCCAGAGATGTCGGGTGAATTCCCCAAAACGAGGCGGACTATTCCAGGCTCCTTCTCAGACATTTAAAGGTGAAAAATAACCATTTAATGTCGCCGGTGATTAATGTGTTTTCAGGAAGGGGTCAAATCGACAAAGAGTAACAGGAAGTAAAATCCAGAGAAAATCCCAGCTTGTGCTGTTCCTGCTCAGAAACTATAGAATAATCCTTAAGTAGATGGGTACGTCTTCCTTAAATATCCCCATTCCTCTGAGACGAGGAAGTGCACGTGTGCTACAATCAAGGGTGACATCATTAAGGCCAACAAAGCCTTGAGAAAAACAAACATGTTAACGGAGCGCACACACCTCGGGGACTGTACAGCTGGCTGCCTAATGGACCTAATAAAAACAACACGAAGGAATCCAACACACAAGTGCTTCTTTATTTGCCCGCGTGCACTCGACGTTCGACGCACAGCAGGCTGCGGCTCAAATTAGCTCGACGCCAAATTACTTTTTGTGCTGTTATCTCGAGGCGGGGCAAGGCAAAGTGATTACTGTGAGTCACTGGGATGACAGCAACACTAAAGAAGGAGAACGAGAGGTAGTTTGTCGTCATATCGTCATGCTCTCAAATAAGTTGAAGGTTTATAAAAGAAGACCTGCTAACAAGTCGGACAAGACTTCCATCGGAGCAGTTTGATTTCCAACTAGGTTCTGTCCAACTTCCCTTCAGTGGGTCACTTAGTTAAAGTGTATTGATGCAGCTTAATTTCCACTTAGTTTCTGTCCAACTTCCCTTAAGCAGACCACTTTATCAAAGTAAGTCATTGCTGCTTTATTTTGAACTAGTTTCCATCTAACTTACCGTCAGCAGATCAGTGAATTGAAGTGAGTCATTGCATCTTCATTTCCAACTAGTTTCAGTCTGACTTCCTGTCAACAAGTCACTAAATTAAAGTGAGTTGCAGCTTCATTTTGAACTACTTTCCATCAACCTTACCACCAACAGATTGTTAAACTGAAGTACGTTTTTGCAGCGTGATTTTCAACTAGATTCAGTCTAACTTCCCTTCGATTGGCCACTTAGTTAAAGTGAGTTGGTGCAGCTTAATTTCTAACTAGTTTCTGTCTAACTTCCTGTCAGCAGGTCACTAAATTATAGTGAGTCGTTGCGGCTTAATTTTGAACTAGTTTCCATCTAACTTACCCTCAGCAGATCGTTGAAGTGAAGTGAGTTTTTGCTGCTCAATTTCCAACTAGATTCATTCTAACTTCCCTTCGATTGGCCACTTAGTTAAAGTGAGTTGGTGCCGCTT
>OMLP01039657.1:3965-18889 GCA_900302685.1 Spondyliosoma cantharus | reverse complement strand
CTCTCTCTCTCTCTCTCTCTCTCTCTCAGACACACACACGCACACGCACACACACACACACACGCACACACACACACACACACACACACACACACACACACACACACACTGACCCAGTGGAGTTTTCCCATTCATTGGTGTATCATCCTCTGCTCGGTGTTGATTGGCTCTCAGGCTGCAGTGTATTCAGTCCTGAACGCTGGTGTTTCATCTGCAGGACAAAGTAATCTAGCTTCCTTGTTACTGTACTAATTTATTTTAACAATAGCTTTTGTCTTGGTCGTGGTTTCTTTTTTCCTGATCGTTCAATCATCAGTTCCATTCGTTTGCCAAGACTGCTGCTGTCGTTTGCGTCCAGTAATGAATTCAAAAGCCAACACCTGTCTCAACCTGTATTGGAAGTCTGTTAAGCTCACTGTATATCTGTGAGAGCAGATGAGTGAGTGTACTTTGTAGAAGGGATGCTGAACTGCCGGGCAGGTTTTTCATTATTATCACTGGTGCTGCTAGTTTTGTCTCTTTTTTTCCTCCTCTGATCTGAGTGTTAATGAGTGTTGGATCAAGGTTTATTAACTTGAATTAAGCAGATTGTAATTGATGTACTGATCCCTGGTCATGCAACTAGTCGATGTGGTAAACGATGAAATGTAACTTATACGTAAATGAGAGAAAACTCAGATTTATGCTCAAAACGTAATTGTACTTTTCCTTCTACATCCGACTCATAAACTCCACAGACAGTTCAGGGAGTGCAGATATTTACCCGCCAATTGTGTCTCGGTGGAGCAGCACAAAACCGATAATCAGTTTATACCATAATGACCTCGGTGATTCAGCGGACTACTTTAATAACCTCAGACGAGAAACTCTCATCTAATTGGCCCAATTAGTCTCTGTGCTGTTAATTAGTAAAAAATCAAACAGTCTGTCTGCTGCTGATGATGTTAAACTGTGGTGCGTTCCGACGGTTTCCTGGTTCTGGTTTATAAAAATCAATTTTCCTGTTTCTGTTTCCTCTGCAGCCACAAGAACATGTTTATTCCCCGGTTTCCATGGTAACCCGAGACGAGCATGTACGTCCGGGTCAGGAGTTAACCTCAGCGCTCATCTCCTCCGCTTGCCTCTTGTGAGAACTACACTATCCACGATTCCTGTGAACGGACTACCCGGTCTGGCATTTAGATCAGTTTAACAAAAACACTCAGAGGAACAACAACTACAACAACAACAACAACAACACTGCTGTGAAGAGGACCAACATGGCCAACAACACGGCGGACCACCCTCCGGGGAATTCGGTTGCAGAGGGCAACCATGACGGGGACTTTGGGGTGACCGTGGCGGATCTGAGAGACCTGATGGAGCTGCGGAGCGGCGAAGCCTGCAATAAGATACAAGACACGTACGGAGATGTGCAGGGCATCTGCCGCCGCCTGAAAACATCACCTATAGAAGGTAAGACATGTCCAACACAACAAACGAGACTGCATCAACAGGTGTATTCCTCAGTTTAGAAATGGTCAAAATGGAGTATTTTGCCGAATAAAACACTCAAAGGTAAAAAGAAATGTGATATGTTTTGTAAACTTGAGGCCTTTTTTTATCTACATTCAAAGCTCAGTCAAACTAATTTTTACTGTCTGCTAAGTGGGTGATGTCTGACTGATGATTGTTCAAGGTTATTACCCCACACATGCTACAGTTGTCTAATAATTTGTTATCATTCACTTTTTTCCCCAAATTACATTGTTGGGTCGGTAGCAAATGTTTTGTGCCCATGCTCGGGGTCCACACACCAGGGGTTGGTAATCACTGCTTTAAATTATACTTTTCGATTTTGATATTGATTAAACAGTCAGGGAGCTGCTAATGTATATCTCATTCAGTCAAATCATTGGCAAGGTTGATTTACCGACCAGGAAAAGCTGGGAACTGCCCAGGGCCCCCGGACTCACAGGGGCCCCCAAAAGCCCCAGGTTGATTGTGGTTCAATAATTTAAATTTGTTTGGCAATTTGCACCACTAATGAATCAACAAATTCAACCTGTCTTGCTATTTAGTAAATATTTAGTTGTAAGTCCTTGCCAGGGCTCAAGGAGGATAGGCCAATGGACACTTTGTTCACACAGATTAACATAGAATAATGCATCTCAGAGCAGCTTGGTGAAAACCTTTTTGAAGGAATCACCTCACTAATAAATAAACTAATTGGACATTCAGAGTGGATTTGGAAATGTCTGATAATAACACACAGAAACATATATATAACACATATTAGAGGCGTGTGAGCCATTAAACAGTGACTAAACATACAAACTCAACACAGCAATTCTGGTAAAAGATACATGTACACACACACACACACACACACACACGCACGCACGCATACGCTCACACTACACACCTTATTCTGTGGTGATAGGCGATCCGTTTGGATTTCAGTCAGAGCGTCGTGTGAGTCCAGAAAATGGCCGACATGCTGCTGTTTGTTGTTTCTCTCTCCCTCTCTCATCTTTTGATCCGAGTGTGTGCGTGTGTGTGTGTGTGTGCGTGTGCGTGCGCGTGCGCGTGTGTGTGTGTGCACGCGTGCAGTGTGTTTGCAGCCATCGGCCCATTCCAGGATTGAAATTAGTTCCAGCCCGTTCCCCTAATGGCTCCATAGATCATTGCTCTGTTCCATTTAGTAATCAGAGGACAGCTGTAGTCGCGTCCTCCACGCAAGAAATTACTCACTTTAATGAAGAAACTGTAATTATATTTTCACTGCAGAGAGGAAGGGAGGGAGGGGAAACAATGAGGGAAACCCGAATGTAAGATTGAGGGCAAACATACCCTGTGATTGACTGTTACAGTGAACTACTCTGAGTGTCAACCCTGTTTTAATCCTGGCACTGTTTGCTGGTTGTTTTTTTTATATCAGTCATAACACGTCCTTCATCAGCATTATTTTCTGTGTTCTGGGTCAAGCTGCAAAACCACTGGATCCTACATTTCCCACAATTTGAGACTCTTAAAGAGACTAAATTGGTAGTTTAAAAGCCCAAGTTCATATAACCCTGATGACATCACTATGGCACCATCAGGGTTATTTTTTGTCCTCGAGAAGCCACAAGAGATGTTATTTGTATTTTTGTTTTCATGATTAATTGACAAATTGTTTTGTCTACTGAAATGAAAAAAAAAATGGGATCAAAAGCCGGTGTCAAATTGCATATTTTATCCAACCAACAGTTCAAACCCAGTCACTTTTCTTCTCCATCATAAATTACAAAGAAAAGGAGCAAACCCTGGAGTTTAAGAAGACTGAAGCAGCAAATGCAGTATATGACATTTTTTTTTTGCTTGAAACAATAAATCACTTATCAGTAAAGCTGGCAATTAATTTTCTTTCTATTGATTAAACAATTAATCGACTAATCATTGCAGCTCGCGCACTTGTTCAACAATCCATCTCTATGACAACTAATGATGTTGAAGCATCTACTGTATCAGAAAACAGCAGAAGAAGAACTGGTATATCTGTTAACAGCGCAGCCGATAAAACTGTGGACTGAGAGGACTCATAGCCACTTATTGATTTGATAACAAAATAACGGAAGTCAATAATTGGCTTGTGGCCTTTAATTGGCCATATTTCATGCCGTGCTCAGCAGCCTAAAAGGACTCGTTTGCCTTGACGATGTGTCGGAGGTGACAGTGTGCTGGCTCTCAAAAACCACAGTGGAGCCTGTCTTCTGCAGCTCCTCTACAAACGGCTCACTCTCAGCAGATCATTAGAAATGATTTACTGGCACAAATGGCTGATGATGGCTGACTTAAATGATTTATGATTTATCAGCAAGAAATGCGTGTTTGCATGAACAGTACCTTTTTACACAGCTCTGTTTCCTGTGAATCTCTTAAGACATGTGAAGGCAATTTCAATTTGGTGACTCGGCCTCTAAGAACAAAAACTAGTATGTAGACAGATGATTACAGAATGTAAATGCATTGAACAAATTCGAACCAGTAATAGGACTAAAATAATGAAAATCTTAAGGATTTTAACTTGTTTAAAAAGTATTTTCATTGGCACTATAAAAAAACAGTATACATCTGTACCTGACATAAAGGAAACCTGCTTAAAACCTTGAGCTTCACACAGCAGGTTATCTGTCACCTAAATCCGATTTCTGACAGTGACTGTCAGTGTCAATCCTCACCAGAGGCTGAGACGAATCATGTTCCTCACATCCTAAAACACAACAGAAAACTTCTTCTACTGTCTGATAGCCAGTTGATGGTTAGCTAAACTGATTGGCACAGTAGCAGTGGCAATATGTCAGCAGTTAGCGACCTCTCACAGTTATATTTAACTGTGTTTCTGTGTCAGCTCACTGTTCTGGCTGTGATGGCGAGATGCTTCTTTCTCAGCGGCTTTTACCTTCAGTCCGTAGAATCAGCCTTTGATTTAACACTGAGCTGACTGTGTGTGTGGTCAGGTTGAACTCAGGACAATGACAAAGACACACACGTGCGCACACACACACAGACAAACAAGGCTCAGCTGTAGCTTTGCGTCCTGCTGGTTAATGTGTATTGATGAATCTGTCTGCTGCCTCTTTAGAGGTCATTGATCGTCCATCTCATCATTTTGCAAAATGTATTTCATGTTGCGAGGACACACAGCTTCTGAGCAAGAGAATCAGAGACAGATGTAAACTTATTCAAACAGGGCCTGGGTTACAAAAAGCTTCACAAAGAGACACATGCAGACCTAAAAATAAATGACTATATTAGGAAATGCAAATGAACAACATGTTCTGTCACGGCTCAGAAGAAGACGGGCGGTGATTTCTTTTTGTCCCCGTAGTGTCACTTTTATTCCTTCATGTGAAATAGTTTGTATCTTCAGAGAAACATCAGGGACGGAGAGCTGAAACTAGCAGATAAATATGGATCTGAATAGTCACCATCTGTCAGCTGATGATCTGATGATCAGTTTTATGCTGATTTTAAAACGGTCAGATGTTTTGTGCTGTTTCTCTCATCTATGGGTATTCGGCCCTCAGATAAAAAATGCAATCAGAGCAACTGATTGGACTGTAACACTTTAACATTAACTTTTAATTATTTAGATTAATTGAAGAATAGTTGAGTTGATTGATTACCAAACTTTCTTCTTCTATTCCAGGAGGTTCATCCGTAGTTACCGTGTGAAAAGATTGTGGAGTAGTTCATTTGATTTGTGACAAACAAACTTGTATTCTTCTGTTTCAGAGGACACTTAACACAAATATGATTACAAAATGTTGCAATACCGATCATTTGCATATTTATTGTCCCAATTACTAATAAATGACAAGCCACAACAGACCGACTGCACAGCGTCCCTATCAGACTGAGTCAGTTGTCTAACCTGAACAGCAACTGCTGCAATGTGTTAAAAGTAGGAGGCAGGAGACCAAAGATTTCGATTCAGACTAAAATGACATGAGCAAAAGGTCCGACATCTTTCAAGTCGTTGAATTTTAATTGGTTTACATTTGCTTAACTGAATTTTACACAGTTTTTTATTTAAACATAAGCTATAATGAAATTGTACAGATAATACGTTTTCAAAAGAGAATAGATAACTGCGGAGAAAACATCTTGGCTTCAGGCTTCAGCTGACAGTTCACAAGGCAACTGCTGACTGACATTTGAAACCGTGGAGAGAGTCAACTGTCAACTTCCATGATGACACCTGTAATACTGGCTGCAGAATGTCAGACTGTAGATCCTCCAAACATTGATACAGGACGTTTTCTCCCTGCTTTTCAAGACACATTGTGCAACCTATTATAATATTTAAGAGTTTGGATTACTCAGAGAGCTGTTGAGTTTGCGTTCTACTCAGAAAGAAGGGAATGAGTACTGATTACCATCACCTTTAACAAGTTTAAAAGGTGAATTTAAATTTTTGAAATCACAAAGGTTTGAAAACAAATACGACGTTTGAGTCCTTTCCGCTACATGCTCCGTAGTCTGGTGGTATGGCAGCATATACTTTATCTGTGTCTTTTGCCAGATGGCAGCAGGGTGAACAGACTGTAGCTGAGGTGGGTGTGTGCAGACATCTCACTTC
Source organism: Spondyliosoma cantharus (assembly GCA_900302685.1). Taxonomy (NCBI): domain Eukaryota; kingdom Metazoa; phylum Chordata; class Actinopteri; order Spariformes; family Sparidae; genus Spondyliosoma; species Spondyliosoma cantharus. The sequence goes on along the minus strand of OMLP01039657.1, from coordinate 12,783 downwards.
GCTGATGCTTTGTAGACGGGAACCAGTGAGCCTTCCTGTCCTGGACCGTTTGTTCATTTTATATAGAGACACCTAGTCATCAGCAGTGCCTCTGTGTTTGTCCTGCATCATTAAAAGGAGCAGCTCTGGCTTGTTTCAACCCTGCTGCCTTTCATGGGTTTAAATGTGGTGATGGTGAATAGCCAGACTTTGAAAATTCACAGCAGTAGGTAGACCTGTGACCTCAGAGCTCACGATTCAAATCATGCAGGGAGTTCTCAAATTTCAGATGGGAGGAGGCTAACGTTGGCATCCCAGCTGGTTAAATGCCCGTGTGGCTGTAGGAACCAAAGTGATATTCTGAACATTTTGAAAGCTCGCCCACACAGATATTACACTAATTAAATTACAGAACCAGAAATTCACACACATCTAACAGCACTGTTGGGGTTGTGGAAAATGGTCAGAAACCTCTTGTTAAGTCTATGAAATTTCAGAAAACTGAAAAAATAAAACTTTTTTTGCTGACATTTCTTATTTTGTGTGACCAACCAAACCCACTCACAGACTGAGTTTACAATACTATAAAACAGAGAAAGCAAATAGTCACAGTGCAGAAGAAGATTTGTAGTAATTGATTTGAAAAATCTCCTCAATTCTTTCAGACACTTTATAGTAACAACAGACAACCGAGGACTTTGTTACTCTGTTACATCTCAACCAGCACAGCATTTGTTATCTGATAATGAGAACCAAAATTTCTTTTTTTACACAAGATAGATCCCTTAAATGTTCTTTCAGAATAGTAACCAAGATAAATGCTGAGCAAGCGACTAGTCATCAGTCAGGGTTACATCTAAGCTCTGAAACCATACACGCACACACACACACGCGCACACACACACACACACACACACACACACACACACACACACACACACACACACACACACACACACACACACACACGTGTAGTGGTATTATAAGTAGGTTCAGAGGTTTCTCGGCCTGCTGGCGTGTCAGAGCTTTTCAAGCACTGTGGTGTGAGAAGTCGGCAACCAATCTGAGATTCAGCATGATCTGCGTGACCCAAGTGTCATTCACTGTAACTAACACGCACACACACACACAGCCTCAGGTCATCCATGTATTTGGCAGTTGAAGCAGAATGATTCTATAAGCGATAAGTAAGAGGGAGGAAGCCAACAAGACATGCAACGCTTTTCTTGTCTTCTTTTTTTTTTTTTTCTTTCTCTGTATGAAGTCATTCACCCTGTCACAACTCTTATCATAAAATGAATGTATTTCATATTTTCATTCAAAATTATGCCAATGTTTGGACTATAACAGAAGGGTGAGCAGTGTTATTTCTGGCTACTTTGAGATGTAACGAGCAAAACGATGTTTTTTTATGATCAAGAGGAAAGAACAATTTTTCATCCAAATGGTTGAACGTCTTTTAGAATTCTTATGCTACGTGTGTGTGACCCGCGTGTCCTCGCATCATGTTAGAATGATTTATTGTAATGAAATAGAGATATGTAAATTATCTGGAGGAAATTCACATATTTATTCATATCGCACAAGATATTCCAGGAAAAAGTAAACATTTTTCCCAATACTTTACACTAACATCTTTACATTGACTTTATATGCCGTTGAATTGACTCTAAAATGTGCCTTGTGTTGCTGAAGGATAACATTGCCGTCATTAGTTTATGTGCGTGACAGTGACTGGAACTGTGGGACAGCAGTGAAAGAAGAAAGCACTGCAGGGTGATCGAAAAGATGGAGGGGAAGACAGAACTGGTGGATGCTTCATTGAGATGACAAAGGAAGCAGGAAGCGGTTCTGACAACATGGAGGAGAGAGGAGAAACAGTCATCTGTCTGTGTAGTGGACATAAAGAATTCTGAAGAATGAGACTAGACGTTAATACCTGCAGCTGTAGCTTTTTTTCTGCCAGAGGGAGACTGAATAAAAGTGTGAATTGTGTGGGGTAAGATATGTAGCTGCCTGTTGGCCGATAAAGCTGTGAATTGGAAGAGGCCTTTTTTTGGACCAATGAAGTCTATTTCTGCTGGAAGCTGAAATTCAGAAACATCTGTGACAGGCGTGCGTGCAGCCCGACTGCGCCTCTGTTACTGGAACATCATCTCAAAGCTTTAATCTGCATCTCTTTGGGGACGTTCACCAACACAACAGACCGACGGCAGGCACCAGATGAAACCGGCGTCACAATCTCAACATTAAACCAGAAAAAAAAACAGACTTATCGATCAAACAGCTAGTAGAGGTACTCTGTGATTCGTTTGTTCTTTGTTTTAGTGTGACAGTGGCTTTCACGACAATCACCGTCTTTTAAAATGACGAAACCAAACTTTGAACTAAACCGCATGTGATGAAACATTGCCGATGATGACTTTGACAACCGGTGTATTTTTAAAATCTCTGTTTGTGCACTCTTCGTGAAAATGTTTCAGCTTCTGCTCAAGACTACAAAGGCACCCAGTCAGACATGTTAAGACGCTGTACTGTGGGTCAGATATACGGCTGTTTTTTAAAAAGACGTATCTCAGCTATGGTCACGTAAATGTATTCCACTATACCTAATCATCTTCAATCTCAAGCAATCTAATTATAATCTAATTCAACCACCTAATCTCATCTCACTTTATCTCATCTGGCCTCATCCAGTTCGCATCATCTCATCTCATATGAACTCATCTCAGTTGGTCACTTGACTTTATTTAATTTTACCATATCTAATCTCATTTCAAACCATCTCACGACTCATCAAGATTTTCTTCCCACTATTATTAATCTGGCCTTCATCCATTTTACATCTCTTCATCTCACCTCCGCTTATCTCATTTCACTAAAGACCACGCCTCGTGTCATCCCACATCACCTCATCACGTCTCATGTCGTCTCTTCTCATGTCGAATTATGTCTCACCTTGCCTCGTGTCCATTCATCAATTCTTCTCATTTCATCTCTTATCCAATCTAAGTCACCTTTAGCTTTCGATTTGTTAAATACAAATATTTCCCCGTTGAAGCCATCCAGTTAGTTATACATGAGGGGGGCTCTTCATTCAGTCCATCTGGAGAGAATCATTATAGAATGAATAAGTGGCCATTATTAAAACACATGTTCGCAGAAACATGTTTGAGTATGCTGACTTGCAGAGTCCCTCATCGGGAAATTTCCGGGCAGTGCGGCCTATTGACATTCGGATCACGTTCCACTGCACATCTCCCAATTCCACCAAGATCCACAGCAGCCATGTTGTTGCCCACACAGCCATGCAGAGAAAAGTCACACATTTTCAGGTTTTCCTGAAAAATACGCAGATTCATTAAAAGGAGGCAGATGAGTTCAGCAGACTTGTCCTTGCGCACCCAGAAGTTGCTGCAAATAAACACTGTTTGCTGAATTTAAAGTTAATGAGGTCCTGTGGCGATGAGCTCAGCCCAGAAAATCCTCTCATACAAGAATATGAAGTTAAATACGAGAGGCTGATTACCCTCCATTAATAAACACCCTTTGTTAAGTATAATAAATAAAATGCAAATGGTGTTTTAAAATATCTGATTTTCACCCTGATTTTTTAAATTAAAACCAAAAGTTAGGAACTGTAAAGATGGAGTCCTCCTGCTGTGCCCCCGTGAAAGCATCCAGGCCGACTGAGAAATGTCTTTGTTTGTATTGTCCTCATATAGAGAATGAATGAACAGATAGACATGAGTCACTGCTGGAAAATGACAGTCACAGCTCTGGAATGAATAACTGACATACTGTTTGGTCTTCAGTTAGCAGAGGTTTGTAAGAGATCTCTCTGCAGAGGGGCAGGAAGACAAATCATCAAGCAGATGAATTTTTTATCAGGTGTACTAATCAGTTAAGCAAAGAAATCTGGTGACTGTAGGCAAAAGTTATGTTCCATCACAATATTGCATTTCATTCAAACCCTACTCTTTAACTTGATTTGTTTTTGTTGACGTTTGTCTAGGAAATACGGCTGCAACTAATTATTATTTTCGCTACCAGTTAATATGTTGATTTGATTTATTTATTTATGCTTCCGAATCTTGATTTCCGAATGAGCTTTTAACAGAGGTCTTCTGTATTTACTCAGTGAGTCAGCTGATCGGTCTGATCAGGTGGTGTTGTGTTGACACAGAGCACTTTGGCTCGAGTGGGGCAGCAGATTGTGTGTTCAGCAGGGAGGGTTCGGGTCAGTTCAGGCTGCCATGGACTCATCATTACCACAGACAACAAACACCAGTGGTTTTTTTAGCCTGAAGGTTGGGGCTCACACAAAGAGGCCACAGGATGAACCTGAAGGGTTGCAGGATGATTGACAGGAAGAGGAAAAAACTGAATTTTTGATATAAAGGTTGGAACTTTTCCTCTTAATATTCATAAGTGTTCATCATTTTAGCATGTCAAGCCTAAGAAAATGATTGAAACGAAACAGAAAAGAGGTTGCAAATGAAAATGTGTGGAACCACTGCTGCATACAACAAATGGATCGGTGAAACCTAGAGAACAGCGCAGCCACTTTCAGTTGATAAAATTCATGTCTGATGACGGGACTAATTTTTCCAATCTGTGTGGCTGCTTTTGAATGCACCCATTTACAGTCAGTTTTATTTTATTTATTTTTTTTATTAGAATTTTACTGGATCGACACTGAAAGTAAGAAATAATGAATCCAGAAATACATAATTTCTCTGGGCGGAACAAATCTGTGTTGGTAATTCGCCCAAGTAAATACTGTATATGGAAACACTGCAGTCTTTCATGGCAACAAAAAGTAGGTCATGTCGCAAAACTACTGTTTATAGAAACATACAAAATCCTGACTTTTCATAACTATGGTGTATCTCCTGCCTTCACTGTGTGTAGGTGCACAGCTATGCAGCAACCAGTAAAGGTTCAAGTCAGGAATCAGACTTTTTTTTTTATTTACTGGTATTGCTGTGAAACCGTATTGAACAAAAAATTAAATGCTAATGATTACAAGTCAGAAAATGATAAGATTCCATAAACACAAGTTAGACCGAAGGTGTTAGTACAGCAACAAGGAAAATACATTTTAAAAAAGTACTAACTAGCTTGTGAAAAAGAGGTCGTGGTGAGTTTGAGGACTGTCTTTATATTATCAAACTCAAGAAAAACGCATGTGCTCTTGAAGAAAAGTGTCGTCACACGGGAAGAAAAAAATCAAACTTCAGGCACTCGCATGTGGAGCAGGAACAAATATACTTGAATTTATTCTGTACTGACTAGCTGTCTGATAAATTACATAGTGTTCCGTATTTTTAAAAAAATGTCTGTATCTAATATTGATATTTATACAGTATTTCTATTTTTTTTTTTTAGAGGCCTTTAACAAACATTATTTCCCATAAGCCCTAACATTCATGGGATAAACACCGTGGCTCAACAGAAGTCTGACTAAGACCACTGAACGTTTCAGATGTTTTTAGACAGCAGAGATTACAACTAGATAAACTACTAGAAGATGAATAAGTTAGTTTATAAGCAAGTGTTGGTGAGTTTTATTAATATGGATGACAGAATACCCCGTGCTTCTTCTGAAACTGCTGTAGTAAATGCTGTCTTTCCCCAGCATATGAGCATTAAATTCCAAGATCTTTTTTTTCTTCAGCAAGACAGATGAAAGAAATACTTAATGAAAGATGGAATTTAGTTACAGAATCCAGTGGAACAGAGGCCAGCTTGGATGTGACATCATGACTTTGGCTCTATTGTGCATCCATTTGAATCCGTAATACACGAGGGGCAAAAGTACATCATGTTTCTGTACAGCTGCCGTTGCTATGTGAGGATGTTTTGATGTTATGATATCTTGGGACCCCAGATAAAATAATTAGTGCGTCGCAAGAGCAGAAGTGATTTCTGACTTCATAAGAAGAGGAGACAGACTGTCAAAATATGTTCAAAGGGGAATATTTTGTATTGCAACCTTTAAAGATACAACATACATATTACTTACTGAATCCATTGTTAAGCAGTAGTTCAGGATGTCTCCCAACATTTGTACATCACTAGGTTGGACTCTTGTCTCCCCAATTTGCAGACATATTTCATCGGCTGTTCTTTTTTAAATCCCCTGGTGGTGTGTGTCATACACATATCATTGTCAAAACGTCACACCCTTGTCCTGTCCTGCCGCTCTCCGGATCGCTCTTTAGTGCACAGATGTTGATTCTGTTACTGTCTCTGCTGCCAGCTCAAAGGTGGAACAACGCTGCTCTTTTTGCAGAATAGCAAACTCCTATATTGAACATACTGTGTTAATGAGGCTTAAGTCTTCACTACATAAAAGAGTCTGGAGAAACATGGATGTAAACTGCTAGTTAAACAAATGAAAAATAAAACGCAAGGTGTAACTTATAGTTTTTTTTTTATATATATATATATATAAACCTTAAGCCACACTCTCCTGAATTACTGTTTTAGAAAATGTTTCTTTATTGACGTGAATATCAATGTCTTATGTTAATGTGTGCAGGTCTGTCTGGTAACCCCGTTGATTTGGAGAAACGTCACACATCATTCGGCAAAAACTTCATCCCACCCAAGAAGGCCAAGACATTTCTGCAACTGGTTTGGGAGGCTCTGCAGGATGTGACCCTAATCATCCTGGAAATTGCTGCAATTATCTCGTTGGCCCTGTCCTTTTTCCATCCACCAGGGGGGGATGGCGAAGGTTGGTACTGTCTGTCTGAACTGTTGCAAGTTTTACACTTTCAAAATTAATGAAACGACAGGGCCTAAGATAAAACTGAGGAAGCTGTGGTCATGCTGACACTATTCTATTCGATTTTATTTGATTCAATTTGATTTAGTATTTTCTGTGTAAATTTGGTGATTCTACCTGATCATTTTTCTACTTGATATCTTCTAACAGATTGTGGCCAGGCTGCAGGTGGTGTTGAGGATGAGGGTGAGGCCCAGGCAGGCTGGATCGAGGGTGCCGCCATCCTGTTCTCAGTCATTATTGTGGTCCTGGTGACGGCCTTCAATGATTGGTCGAAGGAGAAACAGTTCCGCGGGCTGCAGAGCAGGATCGAGCAGGAACAAAAGTTCACGGTCATCCGTAAAGGCCAGGTCATCCAGATACCTGTGGCCGAGATCGTGGTGGGAGACATAGCTCAAATTAAATATGGTACGAGACCACAGACGCCAGACTGAAATATCAAACCTGTGACATCAATATCACCCCCAAAGGTTTTAAGACACACAAGCTGTACCTTTGATACAGGCAAATTTACGTTCTGCCTCCTGGGTGTGTGCTGTGGATTTTTTGTATTTGTTGTACTCTTTTGACTCTGTTATGAATAAAATACAACTACAGAGTGAGCAGATTAAGTTCATATTCCAGTAGTTTTAAATTAAAATATATATATATATTTTACAATGAGATCTGTTTTAGTATTATAGGAGAGCTAAACAATTCTAACTCAATTTGGATATTTTTAATGTAACATTTGTTAGTTCAGACTTAATCAGAGTTATGAGAATGTGGAAAAGTCAAAAATATGTCTACACTGACTTTGTTTCTTGAAATAAATCAAATGTACCCTCTGACCTTTGTGCCTGCAGGAGACCTGCTGCCTGCCGATGGAATCCTCATTCAGGGGAATGACCTGAAGATAGACGAGAGTTCTCTGACTGGAGAGTCCGATCAGGTCCGCAAGTCTTTGGAGAAGGACCCCATGCTGCTTTCTGGTAAGTGTCTGCTCAACGTTTCATGACATGGACCAACACTGATGTTGGTTTTTGATTTTCTGATCTTAACTACCCTCTGTTTGATTCCTGTCTGGAAGAAAAATCCTCTGAAGCAGGATGTGGAATCAGATCTAATATTTCGATCGATGTATATTGTGTCCATATAGGACTGGACCATCTGAGAGGATAGTTGAACAATCAAGTCAATCAAGTGTTATTTGTATAGAACCTTTTTACACAGGTAAGTGCAATTCAGGGAGCTCTACGGGTAGCTGACAAGCTAATGATATGACGTACAAATATAAACAATAATTGGAGAGTAAGAACTACATCAGCTCACTGAAAGATAGCACCACTACATGCCAGTATGAAATAAAAGAGCATGGGCAAGTGCTTCCATTCCGGCAACCCTGTTTTTTGCACTGTTTGAGCCTCAGAACCTATAACTGATATTTCTGGTCCATCCTTGTGAGCTGTTAAATGTTTTGCAATATCACGGCTTATATCTAAAACATACATCTAATTAACAATAATTGATTCTTACTCATCAGGAGCCTCAGCCACATAAAGGTAAGTGTCATCAGCATAGAAAGATATGCAATATCTACTGATGACACCACCAAGAGGTTACATAATCTAAGATAAAATAGTAGTAGCGCAAAGATTAATCCTTGGGGAACTCCACACGTTGATGATATCAACAACTCTGAAGAAAAGACAGTACATAACTGTGACAGTTAAAGTTCTCATTGTAACTTTGTTTGTTTTTTTCCTTTCCTAAGGGACCCACGTAATGGAGGGATCAGGCAGGATGGTGGTGTCAGCTGTTGGACTCAACTCTCAAACTGGTATCATCTTTACTTTGCTGGGTGCCAGCGAGAATGACGAAGAGAAGAAGGTCAAGAAAAGTAAGACACAAGACAAAGCTTCTCAAAAAACACACCATGTTGAAGTGTTGAAGGTCATACAAGGGCACTAAGTGTGAAGTGTTGGGAGGAGTTGAGTTGTAGAGAAAGATGATTTTCACCTTGTCAGCTTCTGAATATTTCTACTCTACTGTTTGAACAGTGCA
>OMLP01039656.1:0-20552 GCA_900302685.1 Spondyliosoma cantharus | reverse complement strand
AATGGCAGTGAAACAGTGCAAGTGGATGTGCATTGCATGTCCATTGTCTATTATCCATTGTCCTCCCTGCCTTTACTGAGAGCTGTTGTACAGCAGTCTGCCACTGAACACACTCCTCTGTCTGGTGAAGGTGTTGTGCAGAGGGTGGTGGGTGTTGTCCAGTATGGACAGCAGTTTGTCCAGGGTCCTTCTTTCTGCCACTGTCGCCAGAGAGTCCAGCTCTGTGCCCACTACTGAGCCAGCTCTCCTCACCAGTTAATTGAGTGAATTAAGCATTTAATTCAGTCAGCATTTAATTCATCCCCTGTGACCCTGAAAAGGATAAGATAAAGGATGGATAACTCAGTGCTTATCTAGGACTTGTAGATGGGAAATGTGCTGTTTTTGTTCCCCAAAACTCAAAACAAAAACCTGTTTTGCTCTAAGGTTTACAAATACAAATGTAAATATAAAGCTCGATAGTACATTTTTAATGTTCGCTCTTACACACTACTCTTCCATGTATCAAGAGCGCCGTCTGTATGTCTATAGGCCTACAAAAACTTTGCATAGTGCACCTTTAAATATCCTCCATATTAATACACCACCAGACCTTAAAGAAGACTTATAACAGGATTAACTGAGTTTAATTCTTCATGTCTGTATGTTTATATGAAGATCATAATAACAAATCCAGCAGACTTGGATGTTAAACTCCAGAAGGGATATAATGATGTTGACTTATGTCTGGGTTTCCTCACTTGATTAATAATAAATCATTTTCTCTCGTGTTTCCTATTGTCGCGCCTCCCTGAATTCAAGCGACACATGCAGACAGGGCACTTCCATCACGGAAAAATCCCAGCTGTAAATATGGTCTGAAAGTTTCCATCACTTTCACCAGAGAACTGATTTAGTCCTCAGCAGAGTTCACCTGTGAGAGGTTCATTCAAAAGTTTTCTGCCAGATGAGGAGAGATGAGAAGACATGGGAATATATTAGAAGGACAAAAAGTGTCATCAAGCCATGTGAGGCAAAGTTCAGCAGCTACTTAAACATGCTGAAGAGCAGCCTGAGTTTCAAGGAGGAAGTGATGACTTGTAGTTATGTAACTGAGCGTGAAGTCACACTTCTGCTTTGATAGCAAGAGGAGTGAAGCTTTCACGTTTTTAAATTAAAACATCACCTATGTGCTTCACTGTCCTTGCAGAGAGGTGCCTCAACATCTGTGGTGTGACCTATCGCAGAACGAAAACAGGAATGGGTCCAGCTCTCTGTTTCCTGATATTTTTGCTCACATAAAATACGACTTCCCTGTCCGCTTTTAACCTCAAACACACACCTGTTTCTTTTTTGCAAAGAAACAAAACTTCTGTGGTTCATTTTCACAGATTATTTTGCCTTCATAAGAATGAAACATCTGCCATTGCACTTCATCTGGCAGGAAGACAAACAAGGCATACTGCTATGTGAGACTACAATAAAAAATAACTTACATAAGTAAGAAGTGGAGGGGGATGTACAGAGCCTGTCTGTAACAATTCTTTTAAAGAAGACATTGTGAAGATGTTGATCTGTAGAATATTCAGCACTAACCCAAATGCAGAAATGGGAAGAAAGAGAAAATATCGTTGTTTCCTACTTCCTCTTGGGGTGGGTATAAAACAACGCTTCACATTCATGCACATTTGGTTGCCTGCGTTGACAGAAAAGGCAATGTTTCTAACGTTTCCTTCTTACAAAGACTGTGGAAGGAACTTGAAAGCGGAGAGTCTGTGATTGAGGTAGGATGATGTTTGGTTTTAGAGGAGTGTGATTTATTTTTACGAGTATCGGATCTGTGTTTATCAAAATGTCTTTTAGGAGATTGATATCTTGACCTTCTTACCCACAGAACTCAATTTGATACAGAATTGAATGAATTAGACTCATGAAAGAGGGACCATTCATGTAGTCTTGACAGGTCTGCTGCTCGTCATTGAGTCATCTGATATCACTGTTTGTGTTTAATGCTGTTTTATAAGTAGTATTTTTACTCTTGTTGAGTCTCATGTCTTTGTATAAAGGCCCATGTGGACAGGTATTCAGCATTTTTACTGAATTCTGCTACCTGTGAAACATTCATTTTAAAATGTGCTACTCTGGTTGTGATGCAACATCCATCCTCTGTCTGCAGTCACCACTCTGTCCTGCCTACATCACTACCTGACTGGTTACATGTCACAAGTGATAGCCTACAAGCACTGAATAATCTGAATCTGATAAGTAATTTAGGTTTTCAAATAAATGTCGCAGAAAATGAAAATACTCACAATTAGGCACTACTTGAATGCTGTACTTAGTTACATTAGGCCTTTTGACACCAAGATGTTTTGATTGCAAATATATATCTTAGGAAGCCCATACCTGCCAGTTAAAGAGTTCAAATGAGATGAAAATGTATCTTTGAATAAAAAAAAATATTTCCACTGTAAGTCAGTCTAAAATAAAATATAGTTTTTGGGCTTTTTATTTAACATTTATGACTTTTTAAAGTTTTTGATTTGTAAGTATGACCTACCATTGGACTATTTTTTATTGGGCTTCCACAGTTATCAGTCTCTTTGATTTCTAAAAGTTGAATTCAGCATCAGCCCTGAAAAGCCATATCGCAACGCAAACTAACTAAGGCTATACATTCTGTGGTGTGTGGCGTCGGCCCATGCTTTATATGTGCTCCTACATATAAACATTAAAAGTGAATGAATAAATACATTTATGCTGATAGTTGCATCTTCTCGCGTGTTGAACACTAACGTGCACTTCAAGATTTCAATTATACGATATAACGGCAGCATAATGAGATGAATCGTGGCCCGCCCATGACACACACACAAAATGTATAAACAGACATTTGATTCGTAAAGTTACAATAGAACATAAACGATAAATTGTCTGTGTGTTGTGCTCTTTGTTGCAGCCATGCTTTGTGAAGGCAGATTGTTGAGCATGACCTATGGTGACTTGTGGGAGCTGGATCCCCTCCCTCCTCAGAGGACTTGTGGGCTGCCGAGAGCAGCTGCTGCCCTCATGCCGGGCTCTGCCAGACATGCTCCACTCGTTTATCACAACTCCCCCGAGCAGACAGGTTGTTTGGACAACAGGAGTGTGTCGGCAGGGTTGTACATTTCTCCGCTGCAGTCGTCGGACCTCCACAGAGCCCAGTCAGGGAGACAGATCTCTCCAGAGATAGAGATCCCGGCTCAGGCTTGCTCAGGTGGTGATTCCCCTTTCTTGGTTCCCTCCTCCTGTCAGAGCATATGTCAAAACTACAGTGACCTCCATATTGGAGGTGACCAGGTGCTGCCTCTCTCAGCCAATGATGGTGAGCTGCGGCTTGGCGCTGAGGGCCAGGCAGCCGGGCCCTTCCTCCAGTCCTGTGATGTCCTCCCAGCCGTGGAGGAGTCTCCTCCAAGACAGACGTCTCAGGGAGGGCTTCTGCATCCATTCAGGGGAGGGTCAAATCGCTGGAGAATGGGGAGCACCCGTGATCGGAGCTTTTTGTTCCAGGAGCGTGAGGCCCCATTCTCAAACTCTCTTCTAAATCACTACCTGGAGCAGAAGCTCATGGACTTGTACCAGCAGTACATGATGGAAAACATGGCCAGGGAGGGGGATTCTGACCCAGGCCCCATTTGTCCCCTGCTGGGCTCAGAGCTGGTCCTGACCAGCCTAGACCAGATCACTCTGCAGCTGAGTCGGGAAGGCAACCTGGAGGCCGGCCTGGCCAAGGATATGGTTCTCAGCTGCCTGCTGCGGGTGGCCGGTGACATGCAGTCAAGTGAGATCAGCACTCCCTTTCTGCAGATTTCAAATGAGGCGAGCAGGGAGCAGGGAGCAGAGAATTAAAGAGTAGTTACCCCAGTGTCTGGGAGCTCAGTCATCCAATCCTGCCTCTCATTTTAGTTCTCATCAGCCACAACTAGAATGGAACATATTATGACTGCATTTCATGTAATCTTTTTTCTTTTAAGAGCTGGTGAAAGGATAATGTTGAAAGAAAATGTCTGTAAGTGATTAGTAATTCCAAGGAGAGAGGGCTCTATTCGTGAATCATCTCTTTATATGCAGTCATGTAACTGACATATGTGCATGTGGCGTGCTGTTGTTGTGCAGCTTCCGCCTTCCAAAGGCGAATAAAAACAGGAACTGAAAATTGAAACTGATCCCTCGTGTCTTTTTTCCTTAATTTCAAACAGAGCAACACATCAACACTGTCAGGTTCTTGCTTTTAACCCAGCTGGCCACGTCTTTGAAGAACGACGAACACTTTGTGTATCTGATTATCATTTCTTTATCTGATAAAAAAAGTCTCACCACAGCATCCCTGTCATTCAAGAAACCAATCCAAAATAATAACATCGATTGGTTATGATCAGCTTTGCCCCACTTTTGTTTATTTCTGTGGAATAAACTCACCAGCTTCTACTCGCAGATGTGTTTTTCTGTTTTCTTACTTCACTTGGATGCTGGAGCTCCACAGAATAATGTATGTGTAAAGTTTGACACTAGAGGGCTGTTTATACATTCATCTGTTTCTGTCTTTAGATTTCACATGTACGCACAAGCATGATTCTGTTACCTCACAACAAGTTTTGAATGTCCACTGTGGTTTCAATGTGCAGCTCACACGAGTGGGATGTGGAGCTTGAAACCTCCAGCGTGCACACACTGAGGATGGACTTTCCAGTAAAGTAGGAAACTGTATTGTGTTCAGCAGTTAAACTTGAATTATTCGCAATTTAATAGCGTCTGGTTTTCTTTTACAATGAAGGTGAATAGATGTGCTTTAAAGATTTTTTTAACCAGGCCATTTATTGTGAAAATCTGAAGTGGACAGTTCAAACCAAAATCAGAAATACATATTTTTTCCTCTTATCCGTAGTGCTATTCATCCGACTGTTTTGGTGTCAGGTTCTAAGTTTTGGCGCTATCTGCAGTAGAGATGTCTGCCTTCTCTTGAACACAATGGAAGTGGGCACTCAGCTTTTGGTGCTTGAAGTGTCACAGAAATGCATTTGGAAAATCCAACAACGAAGTCTCTCTTACCATGGTTACTCGATATGATCCACAGATCTTGTTGTGCGCAGTTTCATGGAACTGTTTTCTTTCTATCAAAATTCACCTGCCAACCTAAGAAGGAAGCCTCCATCTTCTCACCGGAGGCTGTTAATTAATTACGTTACAGGTCGGCCGAGGAGGAGTGTGGTGGCCAGATGGGGCTATAGAAAATCTTGAGTGGCCGTGGCCCCACACTGGCCCCCTCTTGGGGTGCAACTGCTCAAAACAAGGTCTGTGGACTATCTTCCGGGTCATAATTTCTGGAAAGATGCATTGCTTGGATGTACTTCTGAGCACTCTAAGCACCACGAGTGTCAAGTAGTTCCAATATTTTTGAGAGATAGCCGACCTGTCCCTTTAGGCATGTTTAGAGTGTGAAATGTCTGTCGCCACTCAGCTGAAATACCCAGTACAAATGCCACTGGAATCACTTGACACTGTACGTTCAAACAGATAGTATAGAACGTCACATTTTAATATACATATTTTTGTGCCCAGATATGCATTCTACACATATAAACTGGTTGGTCGTTTATGGTTATGTCAATTGCATTCCTGCAAATGATGAAGAGATCCAAAGTCTGCAGTTTGATAAACAGTCACAAGGGGGAAGCATTATCACTAAACTTATTAACCCCAGTGACTTTGACACACACCGTCTACTCCTCCAGTTTCCTTCACGCCTCCTCCTCTTCCTCCTCCTCCCACTCTACGCACCTCCCTGACCCAGTATCTATCCATCCAGCTAATGCTTCCCATCATCTGCACCCCGCTGCTCGTCTATGATGTCATAAGGACTGCTGTAAATCTGCAGCACGCAGGCAGTCAGGCACTAACACCAAATCTGACACTGTGTTTGAGATACTGGTTCCCCTACTGTGCAAACAAAACACAAGTTTCAGATACTGTTATCTATTCTGCTTGATTTGTTTTGGCAAAATATTGCTTCAGGACAAATGAGGAACTCAGCAGTGCCGCAGAACGACAGATTCACACACCGACGCTGACATGTTATTTTTCACGTTTCCCCCTATTCGAAGGGCTTTGCCCACGACTCCATTCCAGCTCAGTGCAGCCATGGCCTTCTGAGTCAGTGTTTGATCAGCTTCCTTGTTTCCTGTCCAAACAGAGAGCCACAGGAGGAAACTGTGTTTACCGAGCTGAGCGCCGGCAGTCGGAGTCCTGTGAAGTCTCAAGGCCGCAGAGACACATGTTTGGTATTTCTGCCTCTATCCGGATTGAACATTCCAGGTACATGTTAAAGGAACCGAATCCTTACAGACCTAAACAAAAACACGCTCACATATAAATTTGATTCACCCAATGCCGAGCCCGGCAGTGCGAACATATTCAAACAGACTGATTTCCACAGACCTTGGGAAAAATGAAAAACAGACCACTTGTTCCAGCCGAGGTTGAGAGTCGTTAAAAAAGGCTGAAGGTAAAGCTCCATACTGCAGCAGTTCACACACAGGTTGTGAGTGTTTACTCACAAGCCTCAATTTTAACAAATGATTTATCTTTCCTTTTCAACATATCGAATTCACTGTGTTTTGCCTATTCGGCTGCAAATACAATAAGAATAGAGAGGCAAATAGTTTTGAGTTTGTTCCCTAATTAGCAGTAGTTTTACTTTCTTAGAAAAAGCTAGACTAAGGCCAAAACTGAAGGGAAAGCCATGAAATAAGAGCAGGGACAGAGACTGATTAAAACCCAATGGCAAGCTGCAGTGATTTCATAAATTGAGAAAAAACACACACACACTTCTCTCATGGTCTAGCGATGAAACTAACAGGGAGGTTGAAGTGTTGGAGCGTCTTTCAGAGGTTCATAAAGTAATTTCCTCGTCACAAAGAGCTTTTACCATGGAGGGCGGTAAAGGCAAGGCCACAAGATTTCATATCAAAGCCAAGGTCCCGGATACACTCTCACTATTGTGGCTTTAATGCTCTGTAGCACTCTGTGGCTTGCCTTTATTTAAAAAGCTTTTAGTATGTGGCCTTGTTAATTGGAACAGTCATATACTGTTTACTTATATTTTTTTCCCTTTGTGGCTGTGTCATTGAAGAACATCAATCACACTTTTCTCAAGGTCTATTGGTAGTTAAGATCCTTTGAAGCTCTTTACCGGATTAGACACAGACACATATACATGTATACACACAAGCACATGTACGTTTCCAAATACTTCTAGCATTCATTATTATTAACACTCATGAATTATTTTTTTTTCACAAAGATTCAGAAAAGAATGCCCACTTGTACACACACAAACACCCCGCCAGTGACAGCTTGTGCATTGAGGCACTTTAATCAATTGTCATTTGTCCAGGAGCTGAACGCCTTCTACTAATTTCTTGGATGTCCTTGAGAGAATGCATGCTTTTTTTTTCAGATTACATCTTCCGGAGTGACCTAATGTCCAAGTGGCAGCACGCTGGAACATTTAATGACAGTCCTGCTCTGTATCTGGCTGATTGACACTGGGATACGTAGGTGGTGGAACAGGAGAACACACATTTCCCGGTCAGTTAGCCGCTCAAGGTTGCAGAGAGCCTGCAGTGGCGCGGGTGACCTTGGCTGAGCTGGAGCAGACAGAGAGAGACCTTGAGAGACAGTGGGGCAGCAGGATCTGGCGCTCAAAGGGCTGGGGAACATAATGTGGTAATGCATGACTATATATCACAGTGCACAGTACCCACGTGACTGTGGATGGCAACCGGCTGGATAAAAAAGGAAAAAAAAATTTATCCGCTCACATGTTTATTCTTCTGTACTCGACATGTTTGTTCTGGTTGCTGGTTTTAAAAGAGAAACATGAACGATTTGGCCAGAATTTTAGCTTAAAACTTTCAAAAATACATCCAACCTTTTCTATAGAATGTAAAGAAACAACAGTTAGCAGTTAAACCAGTTAGCCCTGGTCTGCCCTATCCATTGACTGTTAAACTACGGAACAGAGCAACATGACGAGCCAGAATGAGGCTAAAAGTGGGAGATACTGGCTGTCGCCATCTTGGCAGCATCTGACACCATCAAAATGGGCAAAGAGGTGGAGCATGGGTGGAGCTGAAACGAGACTAGTTGGTTAAACAAGCCCACCTAGCTGGAAGCTACCAAATTAGCTCAGGCTAACAAGCTATCTGTGTTCACAAATAAGGAGAAGCAAAATAAACCTCATGTTATCTGTCTGTGTCCTGTCTCCTGTCCCCGCCTGCTGTGCCATCTAGTCTGGAGTCATAGCCCTGGACAGAGTCGGTGTAAATCACCTCTGTACTGCGGCTCCGGTCATCTGTTGGTCTCAGAGGCTGTGTTCAGTACCAGTCCTAGCTCTGACAGATTACCATATCTTACATGTAGCACCTTTAACACTGCGTTGGCTCGTGGATCTCTCGCATTTTACCTGGTTGGCTATGTGTTTTTGCAAAGTGGATGATGCATGACTGTGACATTTTCCCAAAACCACGCTAATACTTTGTTCCCATGGACCTCTTTTATGTGGTGACAAATGGATTATAGTTATTATCAGCCACACACACAAGTTTTGACCCATTTTCTGTAGTCTGTGATATAGAAATTGTTCTTTTATTGTAACACTGTGCGACTGTCCCTTGAATGAATATTTGGATTTTTTGTGGAGGAAAAGGTGAAGGTACTGTTTTATATTTTTAGATACATCCTACCTTCTTAGTGATTTGTTAAGGTGACTTAAATGGGTGAAACATGAATCAATTAGGCAACGTTGTGATTGTGCTGAGTAAAATTAACGGATAACACAAACAGCTGCCTTTTTTTTTTATGTAATTTGACATTTAACCAGGTCAGACATGCAGGTTTTCAAAACATTCAGGTTATTTTCTTTTCTTATCATTGCAGCTTTTCACTGTTTTAATCACATTAACCTTTTTATTGTTCTCTGTATTGCATGTATACTATCGGGACTTATAATGATCAACTTGTCTTACTGTGTTTATTGGCTTGTCTTTCAGCAGAAATCCTTGCTTTTTTTTTGTCTGAATGAACTTCACTTTTCCTAAAAGTGCAGGTGTTTTGAGCACAATATTTGCACACCTTTTGAAAACTCCATCTTTCATTACCTCATGTAAAAGCTCTGATAGAATAAAAACTATTTTCTCTATACCAACATGAAAAGCTCAAGGTGAACAGGCCTGAATAAAGTGAGAATAATGTACACGGATGTCGAGCCTTTCCAATCATGCATGCTGTGTTTGTGCGCCACAATACAAGATCACCATGCCGTTAACATTGAATTGTATTATGTCGCATGAAAAGGGGCTCATATGGAGCCAAATAGCAAAGAGTTTGTGTTTGAAATTTGAAGGTTTTAGTGAAGTTAATCTTTGGTTTCTTTGTACAAAAGAGAGGCAGATTGCCCTCTGACATGTAGTGGAGTACAAGTGCTGTACAAAGTTGCATAAAAGTAATTGTCTGAAAGCGACTGCTGAGGTTTTTTTCAGAGGACGATGAGTGATTTCAAAGTGCTTCAAGAAGAAAGTTCAGTACTTTCAGGTTGGCATATTAAAAGACAGAAAAACATGGCATTTTCAAGGCCTTTGCGGATCTTTAATCACACAAAGTCAGACAGCGTGACTCACAGCCTGGCGGTAAATCTATTACAGAAGTCTGAAAATATGTTTGTAGTTGCTCAAGGTGCGCAAATTTCAAATGAAATAAAAACATCACTGAAGAATTGAATGGCAATTTTTGGGGGGATGAGAGGGAAGGTTAGACGGTCATATCACTCCAAAAACAGAGTGACACCTTTTTTTCCCCTCAGCTTTATTTGAAATGTTTCACCCACCGTTGTCTTTCCCCTCACCTTGGTCCTCCCCATATGTGAGCCCTCTCCTGTTTTCCACTCACCCCCTCACCCTCACTTCCTCCCACGTCTCTTCCTGGCACGCCAACGTTGTTATTAGTGTCATAATTTACCTCCTTATGCAAACATGACCCTGTCCTCGATATGCTGTAAGGCAAAAATATTCATACTGTAGTCACTGTGAGACCAATAAAGCCAGAGATAGGAGGGACATAAATTATTACTCCGCGGCTACAATATTTCATATTTCACTCGGCAGCCTTCTGCAGCTGATGTGTGTGTGCCTTACATGTGTTTTCAGTAATGGCTATACATACGAAACAGGAACATCATTTTATAGCGTGACATATATTTGGATAAGATGCATAGAATAGCAAGGACAGGCAGGGAGAGACAGAAAGGACAAGAGAGGATGGAGGCAGGTAAGCCGGTGAGGCAATCTGCATTTTGATTGCTGTTGTGTCTAAATGTATTTTTACGACGCTGCTGTCGAGTCAAGCAGGTTGAGATAATTGGAATAAAGGTGTGTTTTGTTAAAGTGAAGATGGTCTTAAGTACAGCGCGAGGAGGCAGAGTGAAGTGAGCCCATCAGAGTGGGACAGGGGGGCCATAGTGCCGAATGGATTCAGTAGCACATGCACACTCATGGGTTTGACCTTGGCAGCCCCTCCCTCACCCTGGCACCCCCCAGGGTCCCACTCAACCTTGGCTAATTAGCTCACATCCCAGTGGCATATGTTCAACACACAATTTATCCACAACAAGGACATTACAACTGCAATGTCCCGCCTCTGCGCTGCCTCTCACTCACTCCCTCGCTTTGTTGGACGGGGTTTATCTTTGTTATGTTTGTATGTGTGTGATGTGTTTTAATCCTTTAAATATGACTTTTTGTGCACCTGTTTTTCTTTTAAGGAAATTTAAAACTGCTATAATCAATAGAATAGGTGTTGGCAAATTGCGTTTCTGCAAACGGCGAATATGTTGAAACGCATCTCTGTATGTTGCAACATTACGGTTTGTTCTCTGTCAGTGTCAGTTTTCTGTTGTGGCAACACTGTGCTTGTGCTCATGTTGTGGTTAGGTTTAGGCATTTGGTTATGGTTAGGAAAAGATAATGACTTGCCTTAAATTAACTGTTTTGGTCGCCTCAACACTGCTGGAATTTTGCTGTATCTTTTGAAATCATCATTGAGTATTCATTAAATATCTTGCGTTTACTTCTTTATAAACAATAAAACATTTTTTATATTACTATATCAACTATACAAGCAAGTGTGATTTAAAAAAAGAAATACAAACAATAATTGTTTTGAAATAATTATTGTAGCAGTTATTTGGACCAACACATCAACAGAGATAATATTTGAAATATGTTTATTTATCACTTTTTACAATATGACAAATTTAGTTTGTTGACTGAGCTAACGCTAGCTAACCTGAATAGAATAAGCCAACAGCTAGATATCAAACATCTTCCAGGGTATAATAAGTGTCAAACTAGAGACCATGTCACGATGTCATCACACCAGCCACAATTCCAGGCAACATGTCAGTGATCTGACCTATGACCTACGAGTACATTACTACATTATTACATGACTTACATGCATCAGATGTGCAATAGTAGCCGTGTTCAGTTTTGAAATGTGTGGCAGGCAAATTGCTTTCCACAGTCAATACATATGATCCTGAGGAAATTCCTATGAAATTCATCAGTGAATACATGTGTGTATAATTGACATTGTAATAGAATTTGACTGCAAAGATATAGAAATCATAAAACCCAGCCGGGTCATCTTCGGTCTGCGTTGGGCATCAAAGGCTTTAGACATACCGTGTGAGAAACACAGCATCAACACACTGGTGGTTCTTGTTGGCAGTTGAGTACTAAGTGGTCTGGCTGATCTCAAGACTCCCCCGTCGGGTTGGCGAGTGGCCTGAGGCTGCAGTTTGAGGGGCATCATGCCCCGGATCCATGTCACTGTGGCTCCTCACTCCCCGTGTCCACCTGCAACTGGGATCTCAGTTAAGACAAAGCTGAAAATAGTTATCTGAAGCTGGTGTTCATCTTTACATGTCATGATTTTGGTATCTTTGTCTCATGTTTGACAGCCCCCACTCCCACCTGCCAACCCTTCTGCCAAAAGAATCACCTCATATCACCACACACTTCATTGCCATTACCTCATCAGCTCTTTAGTGTTACTAGTCTATCTCCACTGAGTTAGAGTTTTGATCCGGATTGTGTATCGAGTGTTTATTACTAGGATTTGGCCTTATTCAGACCCTTCCCCACCTTTAATACCAGCAAGAATTTTTGTATTCATAGTTTTAATTAGATCTGCTCAAACCCTTCATTGCAAATATGAAAGAGATGCATTTTTCAAGGGAGTACACAAACTTGGACTTTCTCATAGTCTAACATCCCTGAAACTGATTCATGAAAGACGTTGTCAGAATGTGTGGTAACTTGTTTGTTTTTGTGGGGATATCTGCAAGGTTTGAAAATAGTGTGATATGCTGCAAAACAGCTAGGAAGGAGATTGGGGTGTGACCTTGAAAAAAAGATGCTTCTGTTCTTGGCCCCCCCTCACCCAATTCTTTGGACTATATCTCTGATGCATTTCAGACATAAAACTCCCACCTTACAATCATGTATGAGGATTTTACCAGTAGAAATTAGGTCAATGGAGCCATTTCTTTAAGCTTATGATCTCTGCAGACAATTTGCAAAAGGCTGAAACAAACAACGTGTGTAATATTCGACACTCCTGCGAGTTTAGATTTCTAGGATGGATGTTTGACACTTATGCATCTGTGCCCAGGGGGATAGTAGTTCAGAATCTGTCACTGTATTAATGCAATTTCTAAAGTAAAATTATAGTGTGACATTTGTGTCAATAATTGTCAAGCACAGGTGACTCCGCGGTGGTGAGAGGGGGCCCTAAGCAGAATTTGATTTGGGGCCCCCAAAAGACTTGGGCCGGCACTGCACAACACTAAACCCACAAAAAAAATGGATTACAAGTGGATGAAGAAGATAACTGAAAGCACGTTTTTTCCTCAAACTTCTCTCTCGACAGGGTTAAAAACACAAATGAATGTCCTCGCCATGGGTGTCACCTGAAAACAGTGCCATGCAACACGGCTCATCACAACATATTATCATCACACCATGTCAGAAACGCAACCCAGCAGTAGGCTGCAATGGCAAGATCATTTGTGCCGGGCTTAAGAGAACATATCTGCTGCTTTGTTTGTCATGAGCAGGGTAACCTTGTGGTTCTATACCGACCTTGAACACTGTTACAAGCGGAGAGACAAACAAACCGTGGACCATTGTATCATCAATTGTATACACACATTCAGTGAGAGGGTCACAGTTAAACAATGAGAAACAAAGCTGTGTTTGTTCAAAGGGAGGTTCTGTGTGTCACCGGGCTGTTTTTATTAACTGACTGGGTTATGACACACAGCTCACCACAGAAATAGATGCAACGCCAAAGACCATCTTTGAACAGAGACAGGGGATTTTGATGTTTCTTGCTGCTGAACATAAACAACCACCTGGTATCAGCAGTTCCATGCTGAGATCATGTGAAGACCACTGAGCTATCTCCCAGGAATCAAATTCATGTACAAATCATTTACAATAAGTGCATGTTGAAGGAGACGTAATGCCAACTGGATTATGTTTCTATTGACATAATGAGAGAATATTGTCAATTGATATACATTTTGCAACAAGAAACTGTTCATTGACAATGTAATTAATTTGTTTTCTACCAAAATATTTGATCTGGCAAAACAATATCTGTTTGTACTGACCACCACATTGTTTAACTCTTTTATAGTTGTTGGTTACTGTCTAGGGAAGGATCACCCATCCTGAGACTCAGTCCTCATTTTTATCTCAACTACACAACTGCAAAGTTTCGTGACTGTGCCTTGAACGGTTGTGACGATATCACACAAACAAAGACAGACAGACAGACAGATATTTAAACACTAAACAAACATTAAAATCTGCTCCCTTATTAGTTGCTGCCACAGTAGGTGTCTCCAGGACCACGTTTGGCCGTGATGGCACATTACCAGCCAACACTGCTGCAGCTGATAAAAATCCGTTTTCATGTTCATGTTTTTTTCAGGAATAAAAAATGATGTGGATGATACCTGAGAGAATCATTTTGTGAAATCCTTCCGAATGAAGAATGAAAAATAAGAATAAAACCCAAAAAGTTTGGTGTCAGTGCTACTCAAGAGGACATGTCTGGCTCACAGTATGAGAATAAATAGAGAGTACTCTAAAATGTCATCTATTAAACTCAAAGTGATGGATAGAGTAAAAAACAGACAGATATTGCCATGACACTTCCCTGTTGATTACATACTTACTATTATGGAAAGTCGTCTCACTTTAATAAAGAGAAGTCTGCAGTGACCTGAAACACAGCTGTCGTGATGAAATGTAAGCAATCCCTCACCTTAACATAGTGCTGCTGTTGCCTCAACGTAGCCACAGACGGGACTCCGGATGAGAACCCTGATTCTGATGTCACAGTCTTCTGCTTTTGTACGCCCCCAGAACACCTCCAATCCTCACCTATCCTGCTGTCATACTCTCAAGAACATGAAATGTGTTTTAACCCACAGCAGAAAATAATCCCTTAAATAAAAGCGCAATTTCCTTTAATTATAGTAATGTTTGCTATAAACCACAGTGCCCAGCTGGATTAGGAAATTACCGAACGATTTATAGACAATTAAAGAATGTATTTGTGACTCATTTTGTGAGCACTGCGTTGGTTGTGGTCCTTGCATGGGATTTGTACAATTCCTCGAAATTAAGATAAGCAGCTGTCATTTATAAGACTTGAGTGAACACTTAACATTCATTTGGCAGCCACCCCAAGCTTTTGTTAAGTGGTGTGAAACAATTTCCACACCCACCCTGCTCTTTCCTTTTTGGCACTATGATTCAGTACATCTTGTTAAATATGAATGGCCGTTGGACTGAATGGGCAGTGATCCATTAGTGACAGGGAGACGTCTAATAATGATTCGACTGACCTTTATCAGCCTTAAGCTTAATTTCCCGGTTTGATCGACTTAATCTTTGCCGCACTTTGTTTTACTTTAAGCGCTTTGTTTCAGCGTGTGTACCGTCTAAAACTGCGTCACTGTCTCCTTTGACTTGCAGCTGATTCACAAAATGAATCAAGACCAATTAAGTGAACAAAAATGGCACGTTGTAAGGCATCACATTCAACGCAAACTTGTCTTCTTTCTTCCTCTCCGGCAAACACACACACACGCGCACACGCACACACACGCGCACACACACACACACACACACACACACACACACACACACACACACACACACACTCACTCTGCTGTAAGTTGGTGACATGAGTCCTTGGAAAGTGCAGTATTCAATTTGTAACTATTATGGAGACAAGGACACAGCCCTTTATGTGAGCAGCCACAGAGAGAAAATGGAGGCAGTCACTATAGCAACCGCCAGAAGAGCGCCCAACAAATCAACAAACAATGCAGTACAAGACTTTTCCAGGGAAGCCATTTGATGCAAAGCCTTGAATCATACAAAGTTGTCCTCTTAAGTTTCTCAGACCTGTCTTGGAGTGTCTGTGGGCGTCCAAGCCCCAAGTGTTTGGTAAAAACCTTGTGTTTTTCTCCACCCTTGTTTTTCAAGGCCGGCGTGGCTGAATGTGCCAAAGAGCTGTCTTCTTGGGTCACGGCAACCTTAAAATTTCATTTGTGCAATCAGCCTTCAGGAGATGCTTACTGTTGCAAAAGCACCTAACATAACAATGGCCACTCATTGAAAACTTTTTTGTGTATTTACTTGAGATTTTGGCCCAAAAAGAGTTTTCAAAAGAGTTTTCATGTGGTAGTTGTAGAGAAAGGCTGTGAGAAACCATAGAGGATGTGAATAAAGTTGCACTTGTCTTTTAAAATTATGGTTTCTGGAGCAAACTTTTTTATAAAACTTACCCACTGTTCTCAAACACTACAAAAAAACTCAAAGCGCTGGAATTTAGATTCGATGGTACTTAACTATGTCTTCCTTCCCACTTTGATTGCTGCATGTGCTCCGCTCTCACTTTCCCATGCCCCTTGTCCAACTAAACAGCGTCTACGGTGCTGACCTTGGTCTAAATTTCCGCACTAGACACAAAGCTGCAGCGCGGCTGATGCTGTCTGAGTCCGACTGTCTGGGTGTCGCAGCAATTATTTTGAGAAGCGCAGATCGCGTACAGAAGAGCTGGTGTTTGACAACAATCGATTGTCTTTTATTTCATGTATTTAGAAACATGTAGTCCTTTTGTGTGCACTGATATTTCAAAGCAGACCAGACATCGGCAGATGTGAGTCAGAGGACTGAAGAGAGCTTTGTGTCTGTCTGCAAAATACTCGACAATACACTCTTGGATCAAAAATAGTTTGTGGAATTTAGAGGACTCTTGGAAAGAACTCATATTTGTACCGAAATGTGACGGTTTACCAACCGAAGACAAACATAAACAGGGTGCTTTGTGTTTTGTGAGAAGTGTGTTCACATCCTTAAAGTTATGGGATAGGCCTCTCCATGCTGAGCCGTTTCAAACTGGGCTTTGGACCAGCAGGCACCGGGCCAGAGAAGGAGTCTGCTGTATATCGCAGAAAAGCACAAATTGGACCTGTGAAGCTGATACCATGACTGTAGCTTCTTTGCTTGATGCTGTAGCTTCTAGAAAGCAAAATGTTTTAAAGTGAGTTGATTTGTATTGTCTTTAACTGTGCCTCACACAAAGAGCAATCATCAGCATCCAGTTTTACTTTACTGTCTGTTTCTTCTGTCATTATCAATTTGTTCATGAACTCTAACCCCTCTTCAGATACTATTTATGGTCCGCATTATTTCAGCTATATCCATTTAATGAATTTACATTCAGCACTTTCATTATCTCTCAGCCAACGTCATGACGTTCCACTAGCCTCTCTGACTCAATGCGATCTCTCAATTAGCATTTCTGCTTTCAGAAGTAGAAACCTTTGATTTTAACAACAGAGCAGGTACTCCATATCTGTAATTTCACCAAAGCTCTCCTCGAAAGTAACTTTTTTATTTCTTCTTCGACTAAAATCTTTGCTGTGAAGAAATGTCCTTGTCTGGTTTCAGACATGTCTGAGCTAAATGCTAAAACCCCACTCACCTCCCACACGGACTTCAAACCGTGATGTCTAGCTCCGCAATTTTTTTAGGGCTTATGTGAAATAGTGTTTGTTAAAGACAGCCAAAAGGCGAACATTTTAATTCACCAATAATATACCGCCTTTCCATCAAAATTATCAGGTTGACACAGTTTTTTTAAAATGCCAATGTCAACCCCGCCCATTGACCCCATTCTCACTTCCCGCAAGCAAGGAAGCCCATCTGTGATTTTTATCCGCAGCATCATGTTGTACATTGCTGATGTCACGTTTGACGTCACGAATGCGCCGGAAACTGCTGAAACAGAAGAGAAAACAACAATACCCCCTTTGTGAAAAAAAGTGCCTGAAAAACGGTGCATAAATTCTTTTGAGCTTCACAACCTGGCACAATGACTCGTTTCACTATCATAATTTGAGCCATTCAGTCCAGTTACAATTGAAAAGTCTAGAAGAGCAGCACGATTTATGTTAGCCGGGTGCTAAATCGGCTCGGTTGGCTATCCAGGTATTTTCAGAGCTGGGAAGTTGAGCTTTTTTTGGGTTCAGAAACACCACAGCAGCTTTCATAGGAATGAACGGGGCTCCACCTCCAACACTGTCTAGAAAAAAAATGTCCTCGAATAGACCGCATCCCAAATGTCTTCTTTATTTTACGCACCGCCGCTGAAGGTTGATAACGCGTCATCACTTTGCGAGGTGGAATTTAGCGTGTTTATCCGGGTCTTACATTTAGATCAAAGCTGAGCTGGGGTTTAAATGCAGAGTGTGCACAAGCGCTTCATTTCAGCAATGCTAATCTAAGGTAATTTTGTAATGTTAAGGGCTGAGTCTTCCGCCACTACATGCATGCTAGATTCAGACCGGCTGCCTATGCGCAAGGGGTTCACAGAAAATAATGCATGCATGTTATCCAGTACAACTTTATGTCATTACATCAGCCTCACTGTTTCCTGTCAATGCTGTGTCAGAGCTGTACCATGTTTCGTGATGCAACAGAACATTTCCCACTGCTGCTGCTTCACACTGAAAAAAAAAAAAAAAAAAAAAAAAACTCGAATGGAAAAAGATGGGGCTGCTTTGTCGTGAGGCGACACAATATATTTGTCGCCGCTGTTCGTGCCAACCGTCATCGTGTGTCTACACGACAGAGCAGCCACAGTGAGCCGTCACACAAAGAACTGCAGGTGACAGGCTGCGCATCTTCAGCTCCCCGCCAACTTCACTTTGCCCTGCTGTCGTGTTGAGCAGAACAGAATTGCGCGGTGCACAACATCAGGTCACGGCTGCTATTTTACAGTCCATTGAAACAACCAGAAATTGTTTGGTTGTGCTGGAAACAGACACGCCAGTTGCTCTGTTGTCACATTTTTGAGGAAGTAGCCACTTGAGGAGTGTTTGCTGCATTATTAGATTGTTACAGTGGCAACTGTCGCCAAATCACCCAGGACTGAAACCTTAAGGATTGCAACTATAAAGCAACATTGTATAACCCTTTTAACATCAAAGAACAGCTTCAAAATCATTTTGACGATGCAGTGTCTTTTAATAGGGTGAATGGTGTCTCTGCCACTTGTCTCTGTCACCATGTAGCTTCATTCGGAGGGTCACATCACAGTGCTGCATACATGTTTACTTCATCATACAAGTCTTCTACACACAGATGAGTTTTGTTTGTAGTCAGCGCCTACATTACATCTGACAAACTGGCACAGATCTGGGATTTGTATTCACCACGGCGGTGTTGTACTCAGAAAACTGCGCCAAATCACACGAAATGCCAATTTCTACATGATGTTGCTTTAAGTAGCTTTAAAACTGGCACAATCCTCTCAATCGTACAGTTCTCTTTTGTTGCCTGATGCTATCTAACTGTGATGCAATCCATTCTTCCGTGTAAAAAATACTTTGTAACTTGAATTTGACAGGTGGTGCAATTTAAAATGTGTCACCCAAATGATAATATAGCACAGACAGTATAGGTTTGTGGTGCATGAAACACAAAAAGTCGTTTGGTTAACCCTGTGTTGCATAATGACAAATAAATGACCTTATTATATCACTTGGTTACCTTGCTACAGTATATTTGGTATCAAGTAATATATTCCAGCACTCGATGCTTCATTATGGATTCTTTATTTATCGAATTAGATATTTTGCGTCTCTGGACATTTTTCTACCTGGACTGAATTCCAAATGAAGTCCCATCGATCGCAATGATATTTGGCTACACACCACGAGCTTGGAGTTGGTGGGGTTTTAATGCATAAAAGAAATATTTTAAGACACATTTTTTTATTTCCTCTGTCTGAGGGAAGATGGTGGAGTGGGTAGCTACTTAAGGACATCTTGCACAAATTTGATAAATAAACAAAAGGAAGCCGAGAGCAAGACAAAGAGCGACAGAGCACTGTAGCCGTCTTTCAACTCTGTGCTTTTGCAACAATAATGGAATCTCTCCTTGAGACGGAAGGATTTTTATAACCTGCGCTGGCTGGGCCTTGAGCAGGAGAAGAGACAGGCTGGGCGAAGGCTGTTTATCCCGTGGTGTCCTTGATATAAACATGTGAAAAATCTCTCTGTTTTCTCTCTCAGCCAAATCAATACAAAGACATTCAGCCTCTGAACAATGTTGTAGCACTGCTGCAAAAGTTTTTCATCCTGCCTCCATTAGCCGTGTCCTTCGACGCAACAGAGCAAGGGAGACTGAGGTCCTGCTTACTGCTTACTCCATGAGTGTGGCCATGCACTCAGTGTCAACCTTTCTCCTCACCAAAGACCACCGTCTACGAAGACCCTGGTGTGGCAGTGTGCGAACAAACCTTTGCTCAACATATACTCTCTGCAGACAGACAGGACTTTGACAGTTCCTCTCCTCACTCTGACAACGTCCTGTCTTTTTTGTTTCCGGTTAAACTCCTCTGTAATCACCCCTGACTTCCCCCCGAGCCCTCCTCCCTCCTTGTCTCTCTCCCGTAGCAGCCAGCCCTAACCTGTGATCCCTCTTAGGAGCAATTAAGATAAACCTCTAATTCATCTGCTTTATCCCGACCTGTCTTTCTCAGCCTCTCATTCGGTGACCTCCACACTCCTCCTCCCTTCCTCCTCCTCCTCCTCCTGTGCTCCCCATCCTCCTTCAGTGACAGAGGCAAGGAGAGCATTGAGTCATGACATCATAATTCACCGGCTCCTGTTTTCACGGTTAAATCAATATCAGTGTGTCCGAGTCAAGGTTGGAGGCTGGCCTTCACAGCTCAGCTCTTCCTCCTTCTTTCTCATAGAAAATCATATAAATTGTCCCTAAAATAATTAAGCCTTCAGATCCGTCGCTGGCCTGTATTTTTTACCGGCTCCTGTCTGATAAACAGCACTGCCAGAAAGTCAAGGTAATGCTGAGAATAGAACACAC